>PVKA01006303.1:0-84443 GCA_004027165.1 Ctenomys sociabilis
ACACACACACACACCATAGATTGCTGACATTGTCTTAAAAGGAGAAGGCTGATGGGGTGCATTGGTTGTGGAAAATCTTTAAAGCGTTATTCTGATGGAGTGTAAAATTTCAGATGGCTGGTGGTCATTTGATACAAGCATAGTGACTGTGGGTATTTTGTAGTTGTTGTTGATGATTTTAGATTTTTAAGTGTGGTGCCAGAGAATGGATCCTAAGTCTTTCTACCAGGCTACAACACCAGCTTTTAATTTTTGTTTTAAACTATGACAGAATGTCACTAAATTGCCCAGTCTGGGCTTGAATTTGTGCTTTTCCTGCCTCAGTCTCCAAGAGTGCTGGGATTCTAAGTAGGCATCTCCATGTCCAAGTAACACTGAGCTTCTTATGATGAGCATAGCGTATGGTCCTGAGAATGCTGAAAAGACGGTAACTTTACAGGACTCTCATTTGTGTCATCCATGTGGGTACAAACAACCACTTGGGAACAAACTGCAGAAATAGAGGAAGTGCATGGCAGGGGCCTTGCAGGCACCACCTGGTGCTTGGCACAGACAATGGAGCTGAGACGCGGATCTCTCTTTCTGCTTGTCCATCCTAATTTTGCATTTCACTTCTGATGGCTAGTTTGGGCTTAGCAGTAGTGCATGAAGGGTGTGTGTGTGTGTGTGTGTGTGTGTGTGTGTGTGTGTGTGTGTGTAAGAAAGAGCTCTAGTCCTCTTCCTTCTATGATTATTACTGTTCTTAATATGGGAAACCTTACATAAAGTTTTATGTAAACACAGTTTCAAACCTGTACCTCCAATTGGAATGATTTCTCCAAATAAACTTTATACAAAAATTTTAGAATTGTTGCTATCCCTTGACTTAGTTATTTCTCTTACTGGTTTCTTGCCCCTCTCATGGCTTGTGATGACTAGTGTTTCTCCCAGGGGTGAACACTGGAGTTTGTGTCCCATGTTGACAGCAGCTACAGTCCTTGAGCGTGGACACCCATGCACCTGCCACTCCCATGCTTCTGGTTGTGTTGCTCTGCACACATAGACACTTGCATTACACCCCCAGAAAGCAACTCTTACATCTCCCTTGGATGCAAAACTTTGCCTGCTGGGCTGGACCTCCTCCAAGCTTCAGCAGCTGGGTTAAGCTGCCTACCACCTGTCCCACCCCAGGAGGGAAGGACTGGCTTGAAGTCCTGTCCCCCTCCCCTGTCCCACTGCCTTCAAAATCTTCAGTCCCCTCACTTAATTGAGTCATGCCTGGCTGTGTTCCAAGGGAGGGAGAGAGAGGTTGTATTTCCTTTGCAGGACTCCTAGTCTGTGACCAGTCTTGCATGCCAAGGACCCTTGTGGCAATCTAACCACTATCCCAAGGAGCTTGTCTGGACACTCAGAAGAACTCCTTATAAGTCAATTCATCCAGGTTACTGCAGTCTAAATGATGCAACAATCATCAATAGTCCCATCTTGTAGGTAGGGAAAATAATTTTAAAAATTTCCACCTCTAATCATTGCCTGAAGTTTATGTTACTGCAGTCCACATCTCAGCTGAGTTTTGTGCATACAAAGTAGTCATTTTTACTAGGTAAGAGACACCACCAAATGGGGCTCTTTTCTCCAATGGGGCATACATTGTGTAATTAATAACAAACACTTTGGGTATGCACAGCTCTTTTCATTCCAGAGATTCCCAAAGCACTTTTACAAGCTTAACTTGGGCTAAATATCCCCATTACCTCACCCAGCTCTGAAATGTAGCAATCTCTGGGGGGAACTGTGGCAGCTGCTTAATGATGCACAGACACACTGTGCCGCAGCGTGAGCAGGGGAGCCGCCAGGCTTAGCTCTTTTATTTCTCGTAACCAGAGACACCGATCAGGAGAGCAAGATCAGTCCACTGCCTTGGAGCACTAACATGTGTGTATGTACAAATGTGCCCTTCATGGGGCCATAGGGAAATGAGGGACTTCCCTAAGGCAGACGTCTCAGCCAAGCAATCCTTTGGGGGCAGTTAGGTCTAGGCGAGAAACAACTAGACCAACAGACATGGCAGGGAAATTGCCTAGAAGGTAAAATTTCTTGAATGTTGCAAGTTAAATGTGTCCAGTTGGTGGTAGGGAGCCAGACTATTTCCTGTGCCCCTTCAGGATCTGTCCTGTATCTTAGTGCTCTGTCCAGGTCCTTCAGAGGCTGGCCCTGATAGAGGCTTACCTGATTGATCCCTCACACACTGCCCTCTAGGTTCAGCCAATGGCTGAAGAACAAGGATGCTATGATGCTTATTTCTCCTGTGGCAATATTCTCCTTTCAAGCCTCACTAGGGAGATTGGACTCCTAGTGATCCTCTTGTTTTCAAACCCCACAGCATTAAGATCAGAGACATACACCACAATGCCTGGTCTCAATGGCCAGTCCAGTGAGCTCACTGAGAAGATTCCAGTGAGGTAGCACTATTAAAGAGAACTTAAAGAACGGAGAAAGTGAGCCTTGTATTTGGAGATGTATAAGTATAATTATTGTTTCTGGCTGAAAGACTAAAAACAAGGGTTTGGTGAGTTGAATGATTTGTTGAAGATCTTACAAATAAAATTTGATAGGTCTAGGGTTATCTCGTGAGAAAGCTAAGTAGAGATCTCCCTAGTCAAGTAATTTATGAGAATAGTAGGTCTGAATAAATATTTATTGAATATGAATAAACCTTGAAGCCTGAGTCATAACTAATCATATCAACAAGAAGTGATTTTGTGGTCATAATCTAAGTGCTTCATTTCTGGGAACAAAGGTTAGGAGTTTGGAGCTTTAACTAAGGCTAGGAACTGGCAATCTTTGACATACAAGATTGGCTTGATATTAGAAAATTAAGTGTTAGAAAGCACCACACCAACAGATCTTCTAGAGAAACAATAACCATCTCAATAATGAATAAAGGTAAGTATTCAAGATCCATTCATGACAAAAAACTTTCAGTAAATGAAGCATAAATAGAGCTTCATAACCTGACAGAAAGTATATTGTACAAACTCATAATCAAGACAAATATTTCTAATTAATGTGTCATAATGCAAAGTAGAAAGTTTTCATTGTAAAATGGCAAATGAAGTAAAGTGTTCTGCTATCTGCTCTCTTACTCAATATTTATTAATCAGAATTATTGCCCAAAACAACAAAATAAGAAAAAGAAAAAAAGAAAAAAGACATATCAAATAGAAGTGAAGTGGGCTGCAAAGATAGCTCAGTGATCCAAGTGCCTGCCTAAACTAGCACAAGCACAAGCCCCAGTAATACATACCACACTGGTCCCACCCCACACGCACTATGCAGGCTCCCAAGACCAGGCATGGTGGCACACACCTATAATTCCTGCAATGGGGAGGCTGACACAGGAGTATCACTATGAGCTCAAGATGTGTAGTGAGACCCTGTACCGAATACATGAAATATTTTGTTTATTTGGTTATTTTGGCAGAACCAGGGATTGAACTCAGGTCCTTGCACTTGCCAAAAAGATTTAAAAAAAAACAAAAAGGAAAAAAGAAAGAAATGAACACATGAGCTTGCCTTTGTTGATCATATGGTAGTCTCTTGAGAATCCCAAAATATCTACATTAAGCTCCTAGAACTGATATGAAAATATAATAAGGTGTAATACAAAGTCAATTTTATTTATTTATTTAGATACAAGGTTGCACTACACAGTTTGGACCCATAGTGATCCTTTTGTCTCACCCTCCTTAGGGCTGGGATTACAGGTGTCTTCTCGGTGCACCCAGACCGAGAAGACATGGTATGCAGTACCAGCGATGGAAGTTGGGACCTTGAACTTGCCAAGCAGGTGCTTATGCCTCTGAGCTGTCTCCCCAGCCCCACAAAGTGAACTTTAAAAAAAACTATTGGAAGCTTTAAAATTTAAATCATTTATGATAAAACAAAAGTTAATTAATGCTAGAATTTAACACTAAGTATGTACAAAGTAAGTATGGTTAAAAACTAAAATATTGACTCGGGAGGCTGAGGCAGGAGGATTGGTATGAGTTCGAGACCAGCCTGAGCTACAAAGTGAGCTTAAGGCCAGCCTGAACTGCATAGTGAGACCCTGTCTCAAAAAGACAAAAAAAAAAAAAAAAAAAAAAACTAAAATATTGATATATCAAAGTCGTTTTTCAAAAACGGGGAGGCTATGTCATGCTTATCATTGCAAATATTTATTTTGATATGTCAGTTCACCCAAAATTGGTTAATAGCTTCAGTACAGTGACAACTGGCATCTTTTCTTTCTTGGTAGAATTTGATAAGCAAAGGATTACATGGAAGAGCGAAGGAATTAGTAGTGCCAAAACAATATTGAATGAGAATGAAGTTGAAGTGCTTGCACCAGCTGATTTCAAGATTCAATATAAAATATGGTAATAAAAATAGTGGAGAAGTGTTAATAGCCAAACAGATCAATGGAATAGAATGCAAATTCTGGAAACAGACTCACATGTAAAGTCAACTGATTTTTGACAAAGCTCCTGAGATAATTAAATGTAGATTGAATAAGCCATTTATCAAATTTTTGGCCATACATACCCATATGATTCATATGCCAATATCTTACATCGTACCATGATAAGGAAAGTCCAATAAGCAATTATTGTCTATCACAAAGAATTAAAGTAACAGTAGGTTGGCTTATAGGAAATAAAAAGAGTAGAGACATGGCAGATGTAATGATTTCTGTTCTGGGAGAGATGTTGTATACCCTGTGGAGGTCATGGGAGAAGCTGTCTATAACTATGAAACAGGTCACTTTCTCTCCAACTTTGTCACTGTTGTCCATTGGCAAGACTGCAATGCCAACAGGTGAAGGAAAACTATTGAAGAGGCCCAGATACATCTTCACCAATGAAGCAAAGAAAGTGAAGTTGCAAGGAAATAAACTGATAACTAGAACAGATCAAAGATTTTATTGCTTCTAGAAGAAAACTTGAAGACATTCTTTATGGGATGTGTAAAAACTTTCACATATTGTTTGTAAGGGACTAAGCAACTCATTAAGTAATAAGCAAAACATTTGAATATTCACTTTACCAATAAAGGTTTACAGATAAAAAATACATGAAATCACATCCTGTGTCATTAATTTTAGGTAAAAGAAAATTAAAATAAAAATAATCCAATGCATCACTTGGGCCAGAAGAAATTAATGAACACTACAATATGTCTGACAATAGCATTCACAGCTATGACTCTCATTACTGTTGATAGCAATGCCAGTTGGTACAATCACTTTGGAAAATGGCTTAATAGTTTCCTATTAAGGCAAACATTCCCCTAGAGATATGATCTGAAACAGATCCCCTTAGACCTAGTCCTCTGTGTAGTTAGGCCACCAGAATGTATGAGCTATACAAATTTAAAGGAAAGCCAGGTGCTCTGTGATGCGGACTTGAGCATCAGACTGCACACTTTGGCTTCAGCAGCAAATTCACCTTGAGAACAAGTTGAATGTTTTCCATGTTTGCCCCAGAGTACTTCCAGAGCTAAAAGTTTGATTACCTCATAGTGGATGGGCATCTACACCAGGGGATTCATCTTCTCTGGAAGTTATCTTCATGGGCCCTTGTTGCACTGGACTTCAAGCGCACAACCTTGGGTATGGTAGGCAAACACTCTACCACTGAGTCACATCCCTGCCCTGGCCTTGCCTTTTGGTATGCAGAAATCCAAGGAGATTCAGTATCAAATGTGGAGTGGAATATGTAGCATTCCTTCATACATATCGGTAAAAAACTCTCATCCATGAGAACTCTTGCTTGAGAAATTCCTCATCCTCAACACCACTTCCTGAGAGTAAGTCATGGATGGATGTGAACATGAAGAGGAGCTAAAGCTTTGTAGGAAGCTGCACCCTGACTACGGAGTCCTTGAGTAGATCCAGATGATGCTGTCTACTGGCTTCATGGGGGAGATGACTCACTGCGGGGCCAGATGACAACGAAGTGTCATCAGGCCACCAGGCCACCAGGCTTCTCCTGGGCTGTAAGAGAGCCCAGGTGGTGTCCACTGTCATCTCAGTGTATGTATGGCTGTTCTACCAACAGCTGAGCTCATTCCCTACCATATTCTATACAGTGTAGGGCATCTGCCCACCCAGACCAGCCAAGGGTAGGTGCACCTGGCCCCTTCTACCTTTATTTCACATCTGAGGATTTTCAGACAAACAACACAGAAAACTATGACCAGGAAATGGAGTGGAGGCTAGTGGCACAACTGAAGTGCCTGTTGCTCTTCTATCCAGCTTGGATGCCAGGCTGCCATACCAGAGCACTCAACCATGCCCTGTGCCTCCTCATTTATAGAACATTGTGGAGGAGCCTGGATAGAATCATCTTACCCAGGGCACTCTTGAAGTGCAAGTTTCCTACAGGATGGGCAGTGGTGATAGGTACAGGATGGGCAGAATTTTTTTGTTGTGTAACACAGGGTTTCCTTTTGGACACAGGTGGGGACAGAAAGGACACTGAGTGGTTCATCACCTGTGTCTAACATGATCCAGAAAGAGCCTGCATGAGACTGAGAATAGAGAGAAGTCGTGAATCCTTGAGTGGTGGATAGAGAAGCCATAGTGCTCAGAAAAAGTACGTGGGGAGATCAAAGTGCACTGCCCACACTTGATACAGAGAAGAAGATCCTAAGCTCTGTGGACCACCAGTAGTGTAGGAGATGCATCCGAGCTGGTGGCAAACAGCTGCAGGAGGCAGTGGGCAGTGAACACATGCTGCTGTACATACATAACCATCCCTAAGAATGATAAGCATTTGCAGTTCTGCCTAAGAGGATATCCTGTACTCTGCAACTTTCCAGAATGTCTTCAAAGTTGAAACTGAGCTTCAAATCCTATTAGGAGCCACCCAGGAGGTCAGAGGAAGAGGTGACATCCCTACCTGCAGGTCTGATCTCCCCCACCTGCAGATAAGGACTATTTGTCAAGGAATGGGTCAGTCCCTTAGTACTTACCTTCTCTTCTGAAGCCCATTGTCCTGTTTTGCAGGTTTGTTGGGCAGGAAAAGAGGAGATGCTTCAACAGAAATAAACAAACACAAACAGTGTATGCATAAATGTAGACATGCCATTTTATTGTTATAGACAATAGTTAAATAAAAGACTTCATTGCTCTCTCTGTTGCAAGGCAGTATCTAACTTTATAAGGTCCCTTAACCCCTCAAAATTCTTTTTAGATCCTTGAAAATGAAACCCAAGCCCATACCTTGAGGGAAACCAGAGTCTGTAAGATTTGTAGGAAGTGAACAAATGACAGTCGGTGGAAATGGGACCATGTTTTTAGCTGTGGTGTTGGTTTTCCTTGCTGGGACTTAAAGCCCGAGGTCCATGCCTGCATGGGAACATAGCTGTGAGATGACCCTTTCAATGATGTCCACAAAATGTGTATTCTCTTTCAGTCCTATGGTGGTTAAGCTTATCTGGTAGCTTCTCTTCCCCTGTGATTACTGTCAAGCTCTTGCTTATGTATACATACCAGTGGAGTAGGCTGGGAAGGTTCCAGAAACTTCTCCGCCTCTGGAGTCATGTGCTGACTGGAATGGGGCTTCCTGGGCTCTTCTCCAGGGCTTCCTTACAGTTTCTGGTTGCTTCACTGTTACATCCATCAAGCTCAACCAATGCGGGAAGGTCATGGGGGCAGAATTCTAGGACACTTGGCTCACTGGGACCATCCAAATAATCATCTCCACATACTTCCATGTCACAGGAGAGAGGGATCTTTCAGATGAATGGGTAAAAAGGTTCCCGAGGAGGGACTTGTGGCAGAACGCCAGTACAAAGGATTCCATGAGAAGTTGAAGTCACATGTGCACTGCTGCCCCCTGCTCTGAGAGGTCATTGTCTGGCACCACACTTCCAGTGAGGCACGGTCTACAGCAGGTGTCCAAGGCATTGATGAGGCCTGGAATTCCATCAGGTTGAGAACATGGAGGCTGAATCTTGATAGAGAGGAATTGCTGTTGAGGGCACATGAATAGAAGAGGTTACACTATTAGGCTGATGTGTTCAGCTTCACCTGTGCAATGATGTTGGTGCCATGGTTGTGGTCCTGGCTGGGCCTCGTGGACCAGGGAAACAGAATGCTCTGCAAGGACTGAAGGCTACAGCATCATTTCCTACTCACCTTTCAGATGATATCTTAACTCTAAAGCAGCTGCATCAACAGACAGGGTCTGAGCAGGTCCCCTGCATGAGGAGATGGGAGCCCAAACTTGCTCTGGTAGACTTTCAACTTATAGGAAATAATTTCAGAATGTGTTGGTGATAGACACAGGCAGATTGATGCGGCAGAATCAAAGAAAAGAAAGAATGAAAAAAGAAAGAATGCTAGTTTTCTATAGGTAATATGAATTATGTTCTGTGGTAGAGGGGTATTTGTATGCATTCTTCATTTAAGATTATGTTTTTTATTTTTATTTAGTGCAGGGTCTACACGGTCTCTCTACACAGATTGGACTCATAGTGATTTTCCTATTTTCAGCCTCCTAAGCGCTGGGATTGCAGCCATGTGTCACCACGCCCAGTCTCAGTCATTGTCTCAGTACACCCCGGTGGGGGCGGGGGAATGGAAGGGCATGCAGGATATCAAACTGCAGCCACTGAACTCTGCCTAAGCAGACACTTTAGTCTGCTGAGCTATCTGGCTGGCCTGTGGCCTTTTTATTTTCAGTATAGGGAGAGAACCCAGGGGAATTCTCTCACTGACCTATACTCCAGCATCCCCTGGCATTTTTATTTTATTTTGGGAAGAGATCTTGCTAAGTTGCACAGGTGGAACTCAAGCATGTGAATTTCTTGTTTCAGGCTTCCTAAGTGCTGGGATTATAGACATGTGCCACAGTACCTGGTACCTGGCTTAATTTTCTGAGTGAATTATTTATCAGTTGTCATTTCCTTAAAGCCAAGTTAACTATTGTATCAAGTAGGCTAAAATACAAACTTTATGTGTTTGAATCTTAGAAATATGATACCAATGAATAGTACTGGTTCTTTGAAAGTGATCTTCAGAATTTATGGATTTCTACTATTAGAAATAAACACAGGGCAAATTCGCACACTGACTGTGTGATTAAGACTCTCAGAAATTTAGGAGTGAGGAGCCTAAAAGTAAAATAAGGCTTGGAGTAAAAAAGGCATTGTAATGCTGGCTGACTGAATTTTAAAGCTGCAGCTTTGACTAAATTATAGTTTTAAATCATAAGTTCTGTGTTCTTTTACTATCCTTTTTCTTCTGTCCCACCTCAGCAGTATGGTCTTGCATGGCTGGCAGCCACTTAGGAGCGTTTGAGCCACTCGTAGAGGTCCCTCTTGGTACCTGGTATGATTAGTTGTTTCAGGCTTCACCCTGTGGTCTTTCTTAGGCATGTAGCTTAGCCAATTCTTGGTCTCTTTTCCTCAGAGGGAGGCAGAGGGTTGTTGGGGCTGGGATGTGTCCCCCGAAAGCCTGAGGTGCTCAGAGGTAGAGCTTTTGGAAGGTGATCAATTGCTCATGAAAATGTTGTACTCACTAGGGGAGTAAGATCAGAGTTGAGTGTGCTGTTCGGAGGTGGGCCTGCTCATTAGCGAGGAGGCACTTGGGGAGATTTATGGAAGGGCTCATCTCCTTCCCTCATGCCTCCTTTCAGGTTTCGCTTCAAGGCTATCCTGATGCAAGGAATTTTCCATTACATCCTTTCTGGATTGGAGTCTGCTGATCATGGACTAAAGATACAAGAACCAAAATAAACTTTAAATTCAAGTGTTAGGTATTGTGTCCAAGTGACAAGAAAGTGACTAACATGGGGGTCATATGCATATTTTAAAGGGGAGAGTGCTAAGTTATGCATGTTGTCCCAATGAACTTAATAGTCCCCTTGCTTACCATCCAAGGAACTGTCATCTGGATATTAAGATATATGATACTTCTACATCTAGACAACTGCGCATGCCCACAGGGCAGCCTTCCCATGGCCTAACAAGGCACAATGCTCAGCAAACATATTTTAACATGCATTTGTTCATATTATTTGACCCTACCACAACAAGGAATGAACCGTCATGATGTAGCATAGTGCTGCTGAAGGGCCCTTCCTGACTAGGGTGAAAGAGCTTGCCCAATAATGAAATCAACAAAGGGAGGTGGAACCTGGACCAGTGGGCAGTCAGATTACATGTGGTAGCATCATTTTCCCATTTGCGTCTCTGTTCTTTCCATTCTACAAAAGCTGTTCTAAAAATAAAGCCCTTTCAAACAAACACTCAGGCACTAACACACAAACAGTGGGGGCGAGGTCAGTTGATCTGGCTGCTTTTAGGAAATCTACCCTATCTGACCTGAAATATTTTTATATACATTATGTAAGTGGCATCGATGGATATATCCACTGCCAGATCAGGCTAGTGTCAATGGCTTTTCTCAGTTCTGACTGGACGTGTGACCTGGAACATCTAATAAAGAGCCGTGCTAACTGGCCTTGTTACAAGTCATTTGTTCCTCCCATTTCCAGTTACTTAACTAGCCTGCAATGATCCACAACTTGATTCAAATTTGGCCTCAAAAACCCTCAAATCTCAGAATATTTAGCATTTTGAATTTTCGCTTTCACTGAAAGGTTTAAGAAAATCCATATTTCTAAGGTTAATTTTAATATATTAACATAAAATTTCCAAGCATAAAGTTCCATTTTCTTTGAATGATCTAAATATATTTTCTTTCTTTTTTTTTGTTTTTGGCAGAACTGGGGATTGAACTCATGCTCTTGTGCTTGCCAGGGAAGCACTTATTCCACTGAGTCATCTCCCCAGCCCATAAATATATTTTCATCATAAGTATAATTTGATATATTTTCAAGTAAATATGATTATAAAAATCAATGCTTCATCTCCTAGTATTCTTGCTTTTATGCCTAACAGTGTACTATTGTGCATTCTATTGAGGTTTTGGGTTTTTTTAATGAGTTAGTTGATTATTTACTATTCTGCATTTCTTTTTATTTATTTATTCAATTTTATTTAAAGGAAATTTTTTTGTATTTTAAGGAAGGGTCTGTAGGGTGTTTAGGGTCTCACTACTAGATCAGACTCAGTGATCTGCCTATTTACAACCTCACAAGAGCTGGGATTACAGGTGCATCCAACCATGCCCAGTCTCAATTGCCATCTCAGCACACCCCAGGGGTGATGCTGGGGCAGCAGACCTGGGGGTTGAACCCTTGACCCCTGTGCTTGCTTGCAGGTGCTTTAATCTGCTGACCTATTTGGTTGGCCCTATTCTGCAATTCTTAAATCCTTTCTTTAGCTTTTGTCCTAATATTCAAGTTTTGAAGGATGGATTATTATTGTATATCATTATTTTTTATAATTAACATACACATCAGATCATAAAATCTTCTCTGACCAAAGCTTCTACACCTTCTGTAAGTTTTTACATGGAACCTTCTAGAATTGGCAGTTCAGTTTTTACAAAATGTTCATGTACACATTTTTTATTTCCTCTTTGACCCAGCAGTTACTCAGAAAACTATTGTAAAATTTCTAATTGCAGGAATTTTTCATTTAAATCTTTACTGTAGTTTTTCATTTTCTTTTATTGAAAGCAGAGAATGTATTTTCCAAATAAATTGAAGTTTAATTTGTGGGTTAAAATAAGGTCATTTTCCAAAAACTATTCATTAGCAGTGCCATAAAATACTTGCCGTTTGCAAAGTTAAAACTTCCACCATATCTTTTGAATCATTGTTACTTACTAGAATTAATATAATTTCGTATAATTCTTATAAGAATCTGTATTTTGGGCTCACGATGTATACTTCATTTTTATACTTTTAAGCTGAGCTGTAAATGGATATGGTCGGCAATTTCTTTGAATAACTCCCTATGGTTGCAGAATGCTGGACTGTGTTGGATTGTGGTGTCGAGTTCAAGCACCTAAGGTAATTGAATGTCAATGGAGTGCACACTTTTGACAGGTGTAGACAAAGGAAGGGTTGTAGAAAGAAAAAATCAGGATGTGTGTGTATAGACAGTACAGTTGGGATAGATAACGCTGTGCCTCTACATAATTCTATGATAGGCAAGATCTGCACTAATGGCGGTTGGACAGGATATTATGTCGGCTTTTAGTGCTATGGTCATCCACTAGGTAAATGAATATTGAATTTTTGATATAATTTCAGCTATAAAAAACCTGTAAATATAATATCATGTATGCACCTTGTACAATACCAAAATGTTATGAAAACAGTTTTCTATGTATTAATTCATTGATTCTGTATGGTTAAGGTGTTTTGAAACTGTCTGATTGACATTTGTATTTTAATAAAATAAAAATAAATGGAAAATAAATAAATAAATAAAATAAAATAAATGAATAAATAAATAATAATTTTTGTTACAAAAAAAGAATCTGTATTTTTCATTGACAAAGGCTAGATGTATTTATTTATTTTATATTTTTGTTGTTTTTATTTTATTTCCATTTTAAACATCTTTACAGATTGTCACATAAATCTTTATACTTGTCTCAGTTACTTTTCTCTCTTTGCTGGGGCAAGTACCCAACTCCCAAAATGAAGTAAGGAAAGGTTTATTTAGCTCACAGGATATCCTGGGAACAGCATAATTGGGTTTCATTTCATTTATATAAATTCTTGCAGGAGTCCTTGTCTTCTGGTGAGGAGTGTAGATCATTTATGCTCACTGACCTAGGTAGTGAGTATGGCCTGATATCTATTATTTTTACATTTTCTTTTCACATTTTTCTTTCTTTCTTTTGTATTTTTCTATATGTTTTATTTACATTTATTTTATTCAGTGCTTTGGATATTATAAATAGTTGATAACCTTTGGAATACTGCCTCAGGCCATATTCTGTTGCCTGAGAACACTCTTTATGTGCAAGTACAGCCCTCAGTGTCTATACTTGCATACTATGACCATACAACACTGGTACTGCTGGGGTGAACTCAGGGTAGATATATTCCTCTTACTGGATTCACCAAGCCCTCCCAGAAGTTTGGAATTGGGACTTCATGTGTGTTAGTCATTTTGACCCATCACTTCTTCTGATTGCCCACTTCAGGTGACTTTGTAAAATGCTTGACTTTTCCCCTGACAAATATCTTGTTCATAAGAAACATTCACCTTTCACTGTAGGTGAGTGGAAGTTTAGTTATGTCCCAATGATAACCTATTGTCATGGGCTCCTACAGGACAGTAGTCCTAAGCTTTCTCTGTAGTTTTGCTGCACTGTTTCTCACAGGGCCTGAGTTTAGGGAAAGCATTCCTCCTCACAGGAATGGCAGGTTATAGCACTTTAAACAACTTTTCACATAGTAATATTCTTTGAAATTAACAACCTCAAACCTTTATAAATATCTGAGATGCATTGAGCTATCGGTAAATCTTAAATGATGAGGTCTATAGTTTGAAATACGGGAATAGAGGATACCTACTTCTTCTTGGCTATACAATAACTGAACATATTCTATTTCTATAAATAAAATATGCACATATGCATATAATTTTCGCAGTCCCTTCTTATTAAGAAAAAAGGGCCATTATTAATCCAACATACACCTAATAAACAACTTCAGCTGAAATCTTCCAAAAAGTTGTAATAATGTGGATGGTTAAAAGGTTGAATCATTGCTCATTCTTTTCCCTTTTAATTGACCTAATATGTCTTTTAAGACTAAGCTGGGGAGACAGCTCAGTAGGATAAGCACCTGCCTGGCAAGTGCTAGGTGTTGAGTTCAATCCCTGGTATCAAAGAAAAAAAAGATTAACATGAATAAAACTAAATATCAACATGTTTTGTTGGCTACTTCTGTAGCATTTACAACTTTATTCATATAAGCTTTTGCATTTTATCATTACAGTCATCCTTAAGTATTAATTTATGTAACAGTTGATTCAACTGACTTGAAGAAATGATAATCGAGACCTATAGTTTTCTATTTCAGGGCTCTATATTTCATATTTTGCGATATTGTATATAAAAACATAAATATAGTTAAAAGAACATCAGTAACAAAACCAAAACCAAGTTCCTTGCCAAGAAAGACTTTATTTGCTGTCCGCATCTGTGGTAGAGCTGGCTATTGCAGTTCAATCTCATCGCAGTGTTTTTCATGAGGGCAAGGTAGCCCAGAAGCTGAACAGATTCAATGACATGGTTTACCTTATTGAGCCAGGCCTTCTGGTGACAAATGAGTAAAAGTGAGGATCCTATCAGAATTTTCCTTCCTGAGACCCCAGAGCAAAAGCATCTCCATTTGCATCTGATCTGCAGTGCTCTGTAGGTCTGTGAAGTTACAAAGCTCATGTTTGGCTCAGTCATAGAAATCAGATAAGAAACAGCCCTTTGACATCCCTGGATTTTACACCTGCGGTGTTCCTTCTGAGAATCACAAATTCACATGTCTTCCGAGATTTGATCCCAAAGAATGGAAGTGCTCCACGTGGGCAATCTTCTCCCCCTTTTGCCTCTTCACTTCCAACTAGAGGTTTCCACTTGACTCCTGGTTAGATATAAGATTAATAAATATATACAAAGTGGGAATCGTCTTTTCTCCTCAGCCCTCTCACTTGCTCTAAATTCTCATTCTGGGCTAAAGGCATGATAAATGCATGTATAATTCATGTGTGGAATAAATTTATCTTAGTGTTTCACAGCTTTGAAGGGGAATATCCTGCCTTCTGCCGTTCCCTTCCAAATTGCTTAGTATGTTTCTTATATTCCTCCAGGTAAGCTGATAAATCAAATGTACTCATTATTGGTTGTATAAAATTCTGTTTTGCTGGTATTACAAAGTCTATTCAGTTCTCTTCTCTGATGGCTCCTGCTGTTTCTAAGACTTCTGGCTTTATAAACACATCGGCAATCAGTAGCCCAGGCTCATATTGCTTTCTGTGTTTATACTTACAGTTCTAGGAGGTAGATCCCCGGAATCTAATGCTGAGTCAAAAGAGGTGCCTATTTTCAATAATAGTGGGTTTTATCAAGTTATTTTTTAAATGATCTGAAGAACTTTATATTTCAATCTGCAATGGTTTTCCTGAATTCCTGCCAATACTAGCTGCTCATTAATTTTATCGGTGTAATGGCTATAGTGACATTTGGCTGTTGCTTTAATACATAATTGCTGAGAGGGATGTGGAGAATATTTTTATTTCTTCGTGGAATTTATTATACAGATTATTTGTTTATTTGGATAAACTGTTCTGTGATGTTTTTATTCATATTCTTTGTTTTTAATTCTTTTTAAAACCAAGCTAAGTATTGAACCCAGGTTCTCATGCATACTAAAAAGGTGCTCTACCACTGAGCTTGAACTCCTTTTCACCTCTGTTCATGTTAAAGATTCATCAGAAAATATTTTTGCATCATATTCATTATAGATATTGGACTGTAGTTCTCTTTTTTAGTTGGATCTTTCTCTGGTTTTGGAATCAGAGTAATACTTGCTTCTAGGATTGAGTTTGGTAGAATTGCTTTCCTTTCAATTTCATTGAAGGGTGAGAAAAGTTGGCATCAAATCATCTCTAAATTTCTTGTAGAATTCTTCTGTGAAGAAGAATGGACAAAAACATCAAATAAGCAATAATACAGTAGTAATGGGGGACTTTAACATGCTACTGTCACAAAGAGCTGGGATCTGGACTTTTCTTTTTTGGTAGATTTTTCATAACATTTTCAGTTTTGTTTCTCATTATTGGGTTATTCAGTTTTCATATCTTCTTGACCCAGCTTTGACATTTCATATGTGTCTAAGAAACTGCCCATTTAGTCTGCTTTCCACCCTAAAGATTTGTAAAGATTTTGCAAGTAGGTATTTATAATCTTCTGAATTTTTCCAGTGTCTGTAGTAATTTCACTCTTTCCATTCCTTATTGCATAAATTTTATTTTTTTCCCTTTTTTTGATTAGGTTGCCTAGGGGTTTATCAATTTTATTTGTTTTTCAAAGAACTAACTCTTTGATTCATTTATTCTTTGTTTTCTTTTTTTCATCTCCAGAGCATTAATTTTTGCTCTAATCTTTATAATTTCCTGCCTTCTCTGGGCTTTGGGCTTGACTTGCTCTTTTTTCCCTAGAACTTTGAGGTGGAATATAAAATCACTTATTTGGGCTTCTTCTGTTTTCCTAATGTGTGAATTTACCATCATAAGTTTTCCTCTTAAGACAGATTTAATTGCATCCCACCGGCTTCAATAGGTTGTATTTGTATTTTCCTTTGGTTGTAAATACTTGCCAATTTCTTCTTTAATTTCATCTGTTACTCACTCTAAATAACCAAACTAAATTGGTTGTTTATTTAATACTAGTGTGTTTATGGTGTTTTTGTAGTTTCTACTGTCAATAATTTTCAGTTTTATTGTGCTGTGGTCAGATAGTATGCATGGGATTAATTTCAATTCCTCTGAATTTACTTAAGAACACTGGGCATGCTCGTATATGTTCTATTTTAGAGAATGTCTCATGTGTAGCTGAGAAGACTATGTATTCTGTTGTTGATGGGTGAAAAACTATAAAGGTCTACGAAGTCAATTTCTTCACAAGTTTTTCTTAGTTCTATTATTTCTTTGTTGATGTTTTGCCTGGTTGATCTAGCTCTTTGTGACAGCAGCATGTTAAAGTCCCCCATTACTACTGTATTATTGCTTATTTGATGTTTTTGTCCATTAAAATTTGTCTCATGTAGGAGTACCCACCTACATAAGACAAAAATCTTTGAATGATTTTTTGGTTTGAAGTTGATATTATGAGCAACCAAGATAGTTAGCCTTTTTTTTTTTTTTTTTTTTTTTTTTTTCCTGTGGCATGCAGGTTTTTTTCTTACCTTTTTATTTTAATTCTTTTATTTTCTTTTTTTTTTTTTTTTTTTTTTTTTTTTTTTTTTTTTTTTTTTTTTTTTTTTTTTTTTTTTTTTTTTTTTTTTTTTTTTTTTTCTGATTTCCTGTGGCATGCAGGATTGTTTCATACCCTTTGACTTTAAGTCTATGAATTTCCTTTTGCATTAAATATGTTTCTTGTATGCAGCATATTGTTGGATTTTATTTATTTACTTATTTTATTATTATTATTGAAGAACAAATAACAATGAGACAGTTTCAAGACAAATTAACAGGAAAGATTTGATAAATTAATACATTGCAAAATGTTTTCGTAATGTTTAGGTATTGTACAAGATGCATACTTACAGGCATTATTATAGCAGATGTTTCTAATCAGTGAATGAAGCGAGTGTAGCTATATACTTATCTTATTTTTTGTAGCTGAATTATATCACAGATTCAATAATTAATATTTTCTACCTTGTTATCTCCCTAGTGTTTCTCCATAGTACTAGAAGCCAACATAATATCTTGTTCAACCACTATTAGTGCAAATCTTGCTTCTCATAGAATTATGAAGAAGTATGGGATATTTATCTTAACTGTACTGTTTATACACACACATCATGATTCTTCCTTTGTATACTTTTTTTTTTGTCTAGACCTGTCAAAGATGAGCACTCCATTGTCATTAAACCAATTTAGGTGCCTGAACTCGGCGACACAATCCAACACAGTGCAGCATTCCACAATAATAGTGAGTTATCTGAAGAAGTTGTTGGCTATAGCCATTTACAGCTCAACTTATTATTATGATACCATGTTATATACCTCATTTTTATACTTTTCTGCTGGATGGTTAAGACTGAGATAGATCAATACCTATATACCAAAACATGTAGATTTTTTCTGATGAGGTCAGTGAAGTCCCCTCAGGGTTTATCTTGTAATCCTGTAGCTTACTCTGTAGATCCTTTGTCTGTGTCATCCATGTGGATGAGTCATGGCCAATGCTTTACCAGTTTGCTTTCTTAATCCACTCTGCTAGCCAGTTGTTTTTGATTGGTGAATTGAGGCCATTTACATTAATGGTTATAACTGATATGTACTGGCTTATCTTTGTCACGTTTTCTTGCTATAGATTTTGTTCTTTTCCCTTCTTTTTAATTGCTGCTTTGTTAGGTGGTTTCTTTCTGTGGTTCTTGAGGCTGTGATGACTTCTGTCTCTTTCCACAATATCTGTCAGTACTCTTTGTAAGGTTGGTTTAGTGGTCATGATTTTCTCAATTGCTCTTTGTCATGAAGGATCTTATTTTGCCACTGAATTTGATAGATAGTTTGGCCTACATGACACTATTGGTGAATTTATTTACATATTTAATAAAAAATCATATCAATCTCAGGCCAATTTTTCCCTCAAAATAAAGAGAAAGGCCCATTTCCATCACTTTACAAGGCTAGTATAACTTTTATTCTATAATCACATTGGATACAAAGCAAAAAAAGTGAAAACCAACCCCTCTACTGAATGTGAGGCAAAATAGTCAAAGTGCTAGCAGGTTACATTGGCCAAGAGAAGATGCATAAAACATCATGACCAAATAGAACTTATTCTATGAAAGAAAGTTTGTTTTAACATTCTAAAATCAGTGTAATCTACTACATGTATGGATTAAAGATGAAAAATTATGAAACTGTATAATTTGATGCCAAGAAATCACTTAAACAAAATTTAACCTTGATAGATTATAAAACTTAGGAAACTAAGAATAGAAGAAAAATTTCCAACTTTGATGAAGTTTATATATAAAAATTATAGTTAATGAAGTACAGTATCTTGGTTGTTGAACCCCTCAAAGCTCAAATTTTCCATTACTCAACAACAATGTTTAAAGAAAAATTTTCTCAGTGTTTATGAATTTTGTTGATGTCTGTTATGGTTTGTATCTCGTTGTCCCCCCAGAGCCTCATGTAGTCATGGGGCAGGCTTCTGGAGTTTGGGATTAATTCATGATCTAATGCTGGAATTCTGAGTGTGAGTGCTACCTCACCCTGGATGAATAGCCTGAATACAGTATGAGGAAGTGAGAGAGGCTTTCCAGCTGCCACAGACACTATTCCCTTTTGGCGCTTGTTGTTTTGTAGTTTTGCACTTCCATGGACTGCTGCACTCTGCCATGTGTCTTGGCACCAACCGAGTATGGATAGAAATCCCCACAAAGTGAACTAAATAAACATTTACTTCTTTTATTTGGGTGTTGGGTATTTTGTCCTAGCAATGAGAGAAAGGAGCTGAGAGGGTATCTGAACTGAAAATCTCACTTGAAAGAAAAAAAAAAAAAAACAAACTTATGGGCAGAGAGGAGGTCAAATGTCAGGCTGGATGGTACACATAAAAGAGAACCACTTCAGCCGAAGTACCTCAGCTCCTACCCAGACAGCGTGCAACTTGTGTTAGTGTTTTGAAAAATATGTTATTGTGGTGTTTTTGGACTTTATTAGCATAAAGTATTATAACCAACTCTTCAAAGGAAGTTAGTGCTATCAACAGTAAACCTAAGAGGAAAACTGTGAGAACCACAATAGAATTAAAGAAAGAAATCATTGTGAAATTGTTAAAGTTTTGGAAAAATGAATTTGTAAGTGTAATTCTCAGGCTTCTGAACCAATTATTTGGTTTTCCATTACTGTATGTCTTATGGGAAAATATATTAAGGTCTTGAACTTTTTGGTGTTTGAACGCAAATTGGAAACAAATTGAGTTCGACAACCGAGGTATAACTGTACTAAATGGTGAAATATTGAGCACTTCTTCCTTGATTTCAGGAATGGAACAAGAAAGTTTCACATTACCATTAACACTGAATGTTATATTACATATTCTACTCAGTTCAATAAAATAAGGAAAGAAGAAATATATACAAAGCAAGGGAAACAATACAAGAGTCAACTCTCAGATCACATACGGCATGCAAAACTGAAACAAGCCTGAAAATGAACTACTGTGATGACTAACTGAATTTGACAGAATTTCTGATTACCAAGTTAGTATAAACAATGCTAATTCTGTGCACTATCAATGAACACTTAGAAAATAAAAAAAGATGGCATTTGTAATGTGAGAGAGATGCAAGACTAAAAACTCGCTGAAATTAAAATCCTAAATAAATAATGTCGCAGTAAGATGCTGTGTATGAAATTATCAGAAACCTAGTGACTTAACATGTATTAGTCTTCATAGTTTCTATGGATCAGAAACTCAAACACACCTGAGTTTGCTTCTCTGCTTAGAGTCCTACCAATGTGCAATTTAGGCGATGGGAGTGCTCACATCTGCTCTTCCAAAGCTAGTAAGAGTGATAGGTGGATTCACTTTATTGTAGCTGTAGAAGGATGTACTTTCTTTGCTAGCTGTTCTCAGGAGGGAATGCTCAGTTCTAAGAAGATACCCGAGGTACCTTGCCAGGTATCTCTCTCCTTAGACAGTTTACAAAAGTGGTAAGTTTTCTTCTTTAATGTCAGCAGGGGAACAAGAATAAACCAGATAGCAAGACAGAGTCTTACATGTTGTTATGTAGCTGAAGCAATGAAAGCCTCTTACCTGTGTCACATACTATAGGTCAGAAGCAATATACTTAAAAGAATAAATCCCAGGAGGCAAGAAATACAGGAATCATAAATAACTAGCTATACAGTGTTCATGAATTGGAAGACTTAATATTTTTGCAGCTTGGACTCAGTGATCCTGTGCTGGGGGATTACAGGTGTGCAACACCATGCCCAGTTGTGGGGCTAGCATGGTGTGCCAGGGTTCGGCGGCTAGCACAGCATGCATTACTCAGGCCCTTGCACTTGCCAGGCAGGCGCTTACACTGCCAAACTATACCCCCAACTACACTGTTAGGTTTTATATCTATCTAACTAACTAAAAGTCATATTTCTATAAGATTCAATTTTAGTTTTCTTTGCTGCCAGAATTTATTTTCTTCTTTATAATCCATTGATTTCCATTTACTCATGTGAACATCTCTGAGTTTTCAATTCTCTTTCATTTGCTGTCATGTCAGTTCCATACTGCCACCAATACATGGCACAAGAGTGGTTTTCTGGTTCACAGTTCCCTTGGAATCCACAGAGTTTTATCTTTCAATAGACATTTAGAATAAGTCTATCCACTTTTAAATAAAAACTTAGCTAGAATTTCAAATAGGATGCCACTGAATTATGTTTATTATTTCAACTTCTCAATTTTTCACGTTTTGTATTTTATTCAGAACTTCTTATGCCTCCTTCATGTTTCATATTATTAATGTGCCCCCTTAAGCCCTGCAGGTATTATTATGCTTATTTTAAATTCATTGCTCAATTATCTAATGGTTCTTGCAGAAATATTTTGGTGCATTTGTTTCTTTTCAAGATGTGGTGCTATCTCCTTTCATCTCTTTTTTGCCTATGACTTTAAGTCATCCCTGGTCATATCAGCTCCCTTATCCTGTGAAGTGTGGAGAAGGAATCAAAACCATTCCAGTTCCCATCATGCTGGACATTTTAGGGGACAGCGAAGGGTGAGCCACAGAACTCTGTTGATCACCACCTCTTTGCCACCTTGTCAACCCTCAGCAAGAAAAGTCACCTGTAAACTTTTCCAAAGAAACAGCCCTGGGGTTGGGGGTGGTGATGGGCAATGGAAAAATGCTCAAAGCAGGCTGGTTGATACAGCTAGCTGCCTTGATTCTGAGGGATTTTGACTGAGTTCTGTTAATTTTCTGTGACTATCAGTGTCCTGCGTTGATATTGTGGTGCCTCTAACAGCCTTCTGCCTGAATCCAACAAGGACAGCAGGACTTAAAGGTCTGCTCTTGATGCTCTGTGACTTGGCTGACATATGGTTTAGGAAGGATGTACATTTGTCAAACTCATTAAACTGTGCACTTGGGATCTTGGGAGCTCTGCATTGCAGTGCAAAAAGTTATAAGAGTGACAGGACATCCCCTACTGTCATCTATATTTTACTGTTCCTGAGTATTGATCTGGAAATGCTATTAAGACACCTTGTAAACCTATGCTGACATTGTAAAGATAAAGTCATAAAAATAAGGATGAGTGCTATTATTTTTGTTATTTTCTATAGTTTTTCTTCTGGAATACTCAAAACTCACTGAAAAAAAAATAGAAGTGTTGAGAGTTTCGTAAAGTTGCCACTTGATCAATAAGCCCATGCTGATCTATCACTGGGGTCACAGTTCAAATGCTTACTGCATTCTCATATAATGAAAATAGATGAAAGAAAGCAAACCATGAGCAGAATAATACAATCTAAAAAAATGTATTGATTTCTTCTTTGCTTTAAGGAAATACTGAAGGTTATATTTTAAACTTAAAATGGAAAAGTATAAATTGATAAATCAAAAGTTTTATTTTATAATTGTTTCACTTAGAGACATTGACTTAAGCCTGAGATAAATGACGTATTTTATATTATGATATCACTACCAAGGTTTATATTTCCATTGTAATGCACAGAGCAGAATTCCACCTTGAAGGCTTTAACTGGGAGCACTATTTGGTTTTATATAGTTTTGTATTTCATAATTGAAAACAGGTGCCCCCAAATTTAGCACGTTTCTAAGTTAAGAGAATCTCTGCACAAAGATTGTGCTGTGTACTGCAATCATATTCCAGATATTTGTGGAATTATGTTGTTTCAATGAAATGATGCAGATGTGTACTACAGAATTGTGCTGAGCCCTGGAACTCTCCTTTGTAGCTTGTCATTCAATCTTTTGTTTGATAAGAGGAAGGGAATGTTCTTGGTTATTATTTTTTTCAAGTATAAACTGAGGGCAAAACCGACTGTATAGATGGTGCAGATTAGGGGATAAGAACACAGAACATGTAGCCTGAGTGCCTGGAACGTGTCCTGGATCTAATATGTAGTGATTGTGGTTTTGGACCAATTTCGTAAACTCTTTGAACCTCAGTTTCTCATCTGTAAAGATGACGGTAGCAGCTGCATCAGAGGGAGAATTACATTACCTCAATACACAAAGTTCCTAGAATTATGCCTAGTGTGTAGTAAGTGCATTGTGTCAATTATTAGGAAGTATCTGTTTTGGAACTCAGTCTTAAAATCTGTCATGCAGAGAGTAAAGTTAATGCTGGCATATTACAATTTTTAGAAGCAAATTGCAATGTGAAGCAGTGAGCCAGGCTGTTTCATCATTCTAGATCTTAACTGGCTACCTGTCTATAGTCCCTCTGGCAGACTTTTCTTTTCTTCTTCATCTTCATCTTCATCTTTGTCTTCATCTTCATCTTTGTCTTCTTCTTCTCTCCTTTTTTGTATTTAGTACAGGGTCTACAGCGTCCCACTACCTAGATCAGACTCTTAATGATTCTTCTGTTTTCAACCTTCCAAGCATTGGGATTACAGGTGCACAACACTGTGACCATTCTCAATTGCCATCTCAGCGCACCCCCAGGGTGGGGTAAGCATGGCACACAAGTGATTGAACCCCTGCCACTACTCTCTGCCTAAGCAGGTGCTTTAGTCCACTGAGCTATCTGGCTGGTGCCAGACTGTTTTCAAAGGATGTATATATTTGTAAAAACAAAGATTATGACTTGCCCTGCAACTTGAGTCCTTTTGAGCTGGGGTGAAGTGTTTTCCTTGGATGATCTAAAACTGTGATGATGAACCTTTCAGAGACCAAGTGTCCAAGTGCTCCTGATGTCATCACCTACAGCCAATACTCCTTTGTGAGCATTCACAGTCCCATGTGCACTGCTAGCCAATGGTCAGCTGCTGGGCTGAGGCTGCAGCAACTTTCCTTGTGTGCCAACAAAGACGGATATGTGTGCTTGCTGTGGCATGTTTGCCAGGGTTCGCCTCTGCAATTCATTCCTAATCCACTTTTAAGTCACTGATCCCCATGTTGAGCAGATTATTCTAAGGGGCAGTAACTCATTGAGAATAACATTGAACTCTTGGCTAGGAGTTATGTGACATGGGTGCACTGGTGTTATGATGTTGATTACTGCTATCCCCAAGACATTCTATTTTTTTAGCTCACACAGTGAAGCATACCACACTGTGGATTACATATTTCTGGCTTGTATCTAGATTTTCTGAGAAGCCGAGTTCTACATGCAGAAAGCAAGGGGCATCATCTGCAGACATGCTTACCAGTTTTGACAAAAGGTCATTACAATCCTTAGGACATTTTTCAATACACAAAGGAAGTTATTTCGTATTTTGTGTAATAGGCCCTATGCCTAAATTTCTAATCAGACAAGAAATAACATTAATCTTATAAATTAAAATTGTTAATGAGGTAGTATTTTGTGTGTGTGTGGGTGTGATTTCAGCTATGAGAGAAAAATGACACAAATACTTTAGAATTGTTCTCTGTGTCCTTAGACATGTTTACAACGTAATGAGAATATTCAAGTAAAATTTTAGCTTCTGTAAGCAAAGATCCATGAAGCCCAGTGCCATAAAGCAGGTACATTTCACTCTTATGTATAATTTCAAGGTGTGGGGTGTAGGTTGGTTCAGTTCCTTGGTGTCACACATGTAATATGGAACAACAACAAAACCCAAGTTCTCCCTTTTCTTGGGATGTTCAACTTAACATGTTTTAAGAGGTCTCCTGGGAGAGAGAAGATAAATCACTAAAGTACAGGCATATTTTCTTAGCAAATGATAGAAAAATAATATCGACCTCTTTTGCTTTTGCTCCACATATTTACACATTGCATGGATATCAACCTGATTATCTGCTCAACATTGGTTTTTTTTTTTATTTTTTTTTTGTGAAACAAATAGCAATGAGACAGTTTCAAAACTGATTCAAAGGACAGTTTCAATAAGTAATATATTGCATATTGTTGTCTTTGTAGTGGTTATTCAGAGATCAAGATGCAGACATGATATTCTGCCCCAAAACTATTAGCACAAATCTTTCTTCTCATTGAATTAAGAGGATGTAGCTGTAGATCCATCCTATTTTGTATACACAGATACAAAATGATCCTTCATTTGTATTCCCTTTTTTGTTTAGTTTTGTCAGAGATGGGTATTCCATTGCCATTTAAATATTGTAAGTGCATGAATTTAGCAAAATAATCCAATATAATCCATTAGCCCATAATAGTAGTGGGTTATCTGTATGACTGGCATTGTTAGAAGTTGTTGACTTGAGCCTTTTACAGCTCAGCATATTAATATGGCTTTACTTTTTGTACCTTGTTCCTATACTTTTCTGCTGGATGGTTAAGACAAAGATAAAGCAAGATCTACACAAAAAGAAACGTAACTTTTGTACCTGCCAAAATCAGTCATATCCCCTCTGGATTTACCCTGAAACCCTGTACAGCAGTTTGTAGATAGATACCTTGTCCATGTCACCCATCTGGATGAGTCACGGCCATTGCTTGATCAATTTGGTCTCTGTGAAACTCTGAAAGAATGTTTTTTTCTCCATGTGACTGTCCTTAGGCATACTCTACACCACTGATCATTTTCCTCTTTGGCCCTATAATCTCCTTGATCGGAAAATTCGGGACACAACTGAGTTATAGGAGATATTACAGTACAGGGTCTCCTATGTCCTGAGTCTTCACTGACCTTGAAAGGCTGGGGCAAAAATGTTGGCTGTCCTTGCAGCACTTCTTTTTCTCTAATTTTGGTCTGCAAACTTAAATTGTTAACCCTCCAGAAGAGAAGCTTAATGATATTACTTTATAACATAGGTAGTTTTCCAATTAAGGTTTATCAGAAAAGGATCAATCTCTGTCAAAGTAACAATGCTCAATTAGACTTACATTTCTAAGTGCTTATTAGAAGGGTACAATGTTTTTTACACTGAACAGGCATTTTTAAATAAACTTGTTATCTAGAAAATGTTTCGATGCTCACCTTTTTTTTTCTACTTCACTTATGACTTTATTTTTTAGTGGTACAACCATTTTGTTCAAATTCTGAAAGAATCAAAGCTTTGGGTTTTTTATTTCAATTTATTAAGACCTAATTAATTTATTTTTTCTCATATCAAACAGCCAAATCTTCTTGGTTATAAAGAAATATCTTGATGTAACTTCTTCACCAAAAATAATCATTCATTACTTTCAAAAATATACTTATTAGTCTTTTATTTTCTAAGATCTTGTTAGAGACATAGGTATAATTTTAGACTGGAATATGGGTCTTGTAGGTAAAATACTAAGTGCAGTCAGTGTTCAATCTCAGTGTTCAGAAAAGCAGAGGAGCATAGTCTGGGCTATAAATGCCCTCTACACAGTATAGCTGTTGCCTACCTCTACCCCACTGTCCACACTAAAAGGCAGCTGGTTTGCAACTTTTGTCCTGTACCTGTTTTTTTCTTTTTTAAAATGGATTTTGTACAGAGTCTCACTACACAGCTGAGATTCATAGTGATCCTCCTGTTTTTAGCCTCCCCAGCGCTGGGATTAGAGGCCTGTACCACCACGCCTAGACTCTATAGCCAGCTCAGCACTCCTGGGGGCAGTGCTGGTGCAGCAGGTGGAAACTAGGATCCAACCCTGTCCCTTTGCCTGACTAAGGAGATGCTTAGTCAGCTGAGCTATCTCACCAGCCCAGTCCTCTTGCTTTCTTACATATCAGCTGTAGTCTGCAAGCACAGTTAAGAAAATAAAAGTTCTTCAGATAGTGGCAGGAAGTAGTAACTATCGAGGAATAATCTGAAACAAGTATTAGGCCACAAAGCAGAAAAGAATTATACAACTTTATTGATGGATATAAAAGATTTTAATAAATAACAATATCCTTCACATTTCAATAAAAGAAAAAATCTTAAGTGCATTAAGATAGTTTATGTCAAGTTGGTTATATACTGTATTTAGTTTTTGGTCAATTATTAAAATAATTTTTAGGAGTGATTAACATTTAAACCAGTAGGTTTTGAAGAAAGAAGAAAGTAAATCAAGTAACAACACATCCTGGAGAAGCTGTGTGGACAAAGGAACACTCATACACTGTTGGTGGTAAATTGATACAACTACTGTGGAAATCAGTATGGAGAATACTCAAAAAACTAGAACTAGAAATTCCATTTGGCACATCTGTTCCCCTTCTGGGTATCTTTCTGAAAGAATTGAAGACATCATATTATACAAATACATGCATAACCATGTGTATAGGACACTTCATAACAGGCAAATCTTGGAAGCAGCCCGTATGTCCATCAACAGATGAATGGATAAAGGTAAACTCTTCACTGTGAGTTCATGTAAAAACTGAAAGACAAATTACATGCTTACACGATATGATGGTGGAGGATAAACACACCCATTCTGCAAAGGAATGCCAGACACTGGAAAGGAAAAATGGGCTAAAGCAAGACTTAAAGCAAGAAGAGCAAATGTTATATATCCTGTGGAAACCGGAGCAAACCATGGTATGAGATGTGCCCCCTAAAGGCTTGTAGAGCCCAAACTTTAAAGCTTTCCTGGCTGTAGTACACATGGCCACTCTTGTCCTGGGTTTTTTTGTTTCCAGTGGATATTTTATTTATTTAGTTAGTTATTTTTCAATTTTAGAAGCAGGTACTTTATTAACTGACCAAATCATAAAAGTACCATGGTAGATACCTGACTTCATTCTTCTAATAAGCCTGTTGATCTGGTCTTCCCTATTTCTAGCATTTCCACCATCCACAAAAAGAGTGGACTTTTTCTGCATTCCACCTTGTGGAGATGATAACTTGAATGGCTACAGGAAGTTACGTACATCTTTGAAGCATTTTTCAACAGTATGGATCTCATGAATCAGATCCTCCACACAGATGATGCCGTATTTACCAAGAGATTGAGCAATCAATGAAATATCTGTTAAGGCAATTTGCTTCTTATTAATTTTGCCATAGCCATGCTTCTATATTTGTCCATTTACTGACTTCAGGTTTGGGTACGTCCATGCAATAGATGGCTCCACAATTCTCTGCATGTTAATTGAAGGCTTGTTGAGCTTAACGAAGGTACCACTGAAGGTCTGGCAAAGGTGAAGAAGCAACAACACCTTCTGGACCTTTGGGTTCACACCATTGATATCCCTGATCTGGATGACAAATGACAGTTTGGACAATTCAGGGACATAGAAATTGCCAGTTTTACTTGCCACCCTAGACATTCAGACCTTAGTTCTGTACATCTGTCTGTACTCACAATAGTGCCTAGATTTTTATATATTATATATATATATATTATATATATATATATATATTATTGAAGAACAAACAACAATGAGACAGTTTCAAAACAAATTAACAGGACAGATTTGATAAATTAATACATTGCAAACATTTTCGTAATGTTTTGGTATTGTACAAGGTGCATATATGATATTATACTTACAGACATTATTATGGCAGATGTCTCTAATCAGTGAATTAAGAGTGTAGCTGTTTACTTATTTTTTATAGCTGAATTATATCACAGATTCAATAATTAATACTTTCTACCTTGTTGTCTTCCTAGTGCTTGTTCATAGTACTAGAAGCTGACATAATATCTTGTCCAACCACTATTAGTGCAAATCTTGCTTCTCATAGATTTATGCAGAAACACTGCACATTTATCCTAACTGTACTGTTTATACACACACATCATTTTTCTTACTTTATATCCCCTTTATTTTGTCTAGACCTGTCAAAGATGGGCACTCCAATGTCAGTAAACAATTATAGGTTTCTGAACTTTGTGACACAATCAAACACAGTCCAGCAGTCCACAATAACAATGAGTTATCTGAAGAAGTTGTCAACTATAGCCATTTACAGCTCAACTTATTATTATGGCCCCGCATTATACATCTCATTTTTATACTTTTCTGCTGGATTGTTAAGACTGTGATAGAGCAAGACCTATATAACAAAAAATGCAGTTTTTGTATGTGATGAGGACAGTCAAGTACCCTCAGGGTTTATCTTGTAATCCTGTACCTTACTCTGTAGATCCTTTGTCTGTGTCATCCATGTGGATGAGTCACGGCCATTGCTTGACAGTTTGCTCTCTGTGAGAGCTTGAGAGAAAGTTTTCTCTCCATGTGACTCTCCCCAGGCACATTATAAATCACCGGTCTCCTTCCTCTGTGGCTCCATAATCTCCTTGATCATAAAATTTGGGGCACAACTGAGTTTTATGATGTTACAGTACAGGTTCTCCTATGTCCTGAGTCTTTGCTGATCTTGAAAAGCTAGGGCGAAAATGTTGGCTGACCTTGCAGCCCTTCTATTTCTCCAATTTTTGATCTGTGATCTTAGGTTGTTAACCATCCAGAAGAAAAGCTGCTTAGTACCCTGCAGCATATGCCATTCAGTTTGCCCAAACTATCTGACTAAAGTCCTTTTATTTGTTGTTGTACATTTCTACTTGTATTAATTCTTTTGACTTCTTATACTAGGGAGACTATATGATATTTGCACATGTGTGTCCAGTGTATTTCACTTATCAGTATGTGTTCAAGTGGCATCCACTTCAATATAAATGCTTCAAGTTTATCATTCTTTATAGCGAGTAATACTCCATTATATGGAAATACCACATCTTTTTCAACCATTCCTCATGTGATGGACATCTTGGTTGTTTCCAAGATTTGGCTATCACAAATTGTGCTGCTATAAACATGGGGACACATATATCACTGTGATACAATGATTTCAGTTCCTCTGGGAAAATTCCCAGTAGGGGCATAGCTGGCTTGAAAGAGATTTCCAGTCCTATTCTTTTGAGGAGTCTCCATACTGATCTCCACAATGGTTGTACCAGTTTACATTCTCACCAGCAATGGAGAAGTGTTCCCTTTTCCCCACAGCCCCTCAAACATTTGTTGTTGGTTGATTTCCTTATGATAGCCATTCTTTCTGGAGTGAGATGGTATCACAGTGTTGTTTTAATTTGCACTTTGTGGATGACTAGCGATGTGGAGCATTTTTTTTTCATATATTTATTCGCTTCTTTAATTTTGTCCTCTGAGAAGTGTGTATTCATCTCAGATGCCCATTTCTGGATTGGGGTCTTTAAATATGAGGGCCCTAATATATCTTAGTTCTTTATATATTCCAGAGAGAAGACCTTTGTCTCAATGCTTATTAGTTAGGATTTTTTCAAAATCTGTGGGTTGTCTTTTCACTTGGTTGACAGGTTTTTTTGACATGCAGAAACTCCTCAAGAAGTGTTGATTCCAGTTGTTGATTCTTTCAAGTGTTTCCCATGCGAATACTTGTTTGTTCATGAACTTTTTGCCCACCCCTATGTCTTCAAGAGTTCCTCCCACTTTCTCTTCCAAGAGATTGAGTGTTTCTGTTTTTCAGTAGCCTGTGTAGGGATGGCTTTGTCATCATGAAATTCTTTAGTTGTTCTTTGTTGTGGAAATATTTCATTTCTCTATCAAACTTAAAAGAAAGTTTCTCAGGGTATAGTGGTCTGGGCTGGAATTTGTTTTTGTACAGGGCTTGAAGAACTCTACTCCATCCTCTCCTTGACTTCATGGTTTGTGTAGAGAAGTTGGCTGTAATTCTGATGGGTTTTCCTTTGAATGTGATCTGCTTCCTCTCTCTAGCAGCTTTCAGTATATTATTTTTGTGTTGGACTCCTGGGATCTTAACTATTATATATCTCGGTGTGTTTTTCCTTGGGTTGAAGTTATTTGGTGTTCTGTATGCTTTGGTTACCTGAATGTTGGATTGCTTTTTCATATTTGGGAGGATTTCTGTGATTACTTCTGCCCATATTCTTTTTGCATCATTTGTATTGACTCCTTCATTCTCATTGATGTCAATTAATCTCACAGTGTTCATCCTGGCATCATCTTGCAGGTGATGAATTATTGTTTCCTGCATTCTCATTGTCTTTAAGAGATCCTTTCTCACCTTTTCACTAGCTGCACCAGCATCGTCAAGATCTGAAACTCTGTCTTGGCTTTCACTCAAACAGTTTTGTAGACTTGTGATTGATATTTTTAGTTCTTCTATATCTCTTTGACTCTGCTTCATGCATTCTATTTCTTTTCTGTACTGCTCATTCCAGAAATCCATCATATTTCTGATCTCCTCTATTTATTTATCAGTGTCTTCTTCAGAGGTTACTATTAATTCTTTGACTGCAGAGTTTCTTCCAAATTCAGTTTCCTTTGTATATTTCTGGAATTGTTTCTCTACTTCAGATGCTATGATTTCAAAGAATTCTTTTTTTATGTCAGAATTTATTTCTGCTTTGAGTTCCTCATGATCTTTCTGCTGTTGTTTCTTTGCCTCCGACATTATTAATTCATATGTTTCAGCTGGAATAGTATTCTCTGCACTTGTTCTGGCTGGGCATTGGGTTTCCCCTATATGTTTCTGGATTTGATTCATTACTTCAGATGCTATGTATTCAAAGATTTCTTTTTTGTTTTCAGATGTTAATTCTGGTCTGAGTTCCTCTATACCTTTCTGCTGTTGTTCTTTTGCTTCTGCCTTTGTCAATTCATTCATTTCAGCTCAGCTATTGTCTTCTGCACTTGTTGGTGGACTTAAAGCCTAAGATTGCATTTTTCTCCTTGTCTTTGTCATTTTGCATAGCACTGACCTCTGACCTTTGGTGTAGAGCTTTGGTGCTGTTATAACCTTGGCGCATAATGAGATTCAGGTGCCAGTCCATTAAGTTTGAGATTATCCAGTTATGCCTGGTCTGGATCTAGCTGTTGTGTTCACTTCCTTTTTGCTGCTGCTCTTCTGGTACAACTGTGAGCCTGTGATTCCCCTCTGTTGGGTCCCTGGTCAGGGGAGCACTGAGGAGCACAAAAGCTCTCCCTCACATTCACCAGGCCAGGTGGGAGTGGATTGAGTGCCGGGAGAATCACCAAAAGTTCTCGCTCCTGTGGTGGGCTTGTGGGCAGGGGCTCCAGGAAGTTGCCAGGCAAGCCTGTTTGGGGTGTCTCACGCAGGTCTGTGCCTAGGATATTTTGGGGCCTGAGGCTCTGGATGGCTCAGAGTGCACAGGGAGAAGCCAAGGCTCTCCCTCAGACTCATTATACACTCACCAAACCAGGATGCCTAGAGTTGGGAAAATTCCCACTTGCTCACCAGGCTTGAGGGCCAGGGCTCCAAGAAGTTGCCAGCAAGTCAGCCCTGGCTGTCTCAGGCTGGTAGCTTGCCCTGCCTATGGTTATTTTAAATAAATATAATTTTTTCTTCTTTAAACATCTTTTACTTCTAAAATATCATTCCACAAAATGGGAAGAAAAGGACTGAAAGGCCAATAAAAAGAGGAAAAAAAGGAAGGGGGGTCACACCAACACAAAATAAGTGAAACTGTACAAATTGGAGAAGTTTATAACAGACTGGGGACACACTCCCAGACACTGAAAGCTGGATAAAGAAATTCACAGCTCCACAGGAGCTGGGTTCACTTGGTGGAGCTGGGTGAAGCTTCCATGGAGCAATCCCCCTTCCTAGTCCAAAACCAAGCTTCTGCACTGTTCCTCCATGGGGAGGGCCTCTCATGCCACCATCTTAAATAAATATTTCACTTGCCTGTAATTCAAACTTCTGGAGTCTTCAATGCAGTTGTCAGAGCATCCCATATCACCTTATTGGTGGCTGCGTAAAGGGATTCTGGCAATACATCACACTACTTGGCTTCCAAGGGGTTCCATTGCCTCTGACTAAAAATGTTTGCATTTTGCATGCCAGGAAAAAAGCACCTTGTGGCTGATGTCAATTCTCCCACTAGCTTTGGTGGTAGCCAGATTGGTTTGGGCCATAGTTGCAGCAAACTCAGAGCATGGGGACAACTGAACAGGATATAAGGACTCCTGGAGAAATAATTCCCTAGATGGTCCTGTGAAAGGGGTTCATGGGGACTTTTTCTTAAACAAAAGTCTTCAAGCATCAAATGGATGAGTCTTAATGATCCCTGAAGTAACCTTGAGACACTTTTTCATTGTTTCAGTGCAAAGTACTTTGCTTCATATACTAATCTTTTCAGTGACTCCATCTTCCTTGATCACAGCTTTATATATGCTACCATTCTTCCCAAGTTGCTAAACTTTGAAAATTTTTTTACTCTTCTTTTCGCTCTTGATTCTCACTGATTTCCTGGATAAAAGAAGTTGGCAACACACATTCTACATTCTCTGTTGCCTTGAAATTTCCTCTCCAAGGTAAACATGTCTGTCACTTTTAAACTCAGCTTCACACAAAGTCTCAGGGCATGGATAAAATACAGTCAAGTTCGTTGCTATAGTATGACGAAGACACTCTTTACTGCAATTTCCACAGAAATCCTTATTTACATTTGAAATTTCATGAACCTGGCTGGCCCTTACTGTCTGAATTTCTATTCCTTAGAAGGAAGGAATCCTGTTTTAGGAAAGACTTCATATTGAACACTCTAGACCAAAGGCACTCTGGCCTGCCCTGCAGGTTTTGGACCTACTGGTCCTACAATTTCAGGAACAAATTCCTTAAAATTGATTTCTGTCTCTGCAGATACATCCTACTTGGTTCTTTTTCTATGAAGAAGTCTGACTTATATAAAACTGTATCAAGGGCTGGGGAGATAGCTTAGCAGTCTAAGCGCCTGCCTGGCAAGCACAAGGACCTAGGTTTGATCCTCAGTACTGAGCTGCATAATGAAACCCTATGCCAAATAAATAAATATAGAACTGTATCTATTATTTTCTCCTTGTCCTAAATATAGTAAAGGTGATTTTAGTGAAATCATAAATCATTGTTTGTTAGCATGAAAATGATGATAATCACAATAAAAATGATAAGAATATGGATAATTGACTACTTTTATGTATGTGTGAGAGACCAATACATGACTAAAAAAGTAGCTCTGGATAGATCAAACAACTGATCAATCAAAAGTAAAAATTAACACCCAGGAAGGTTGATATAGGAAGATTGTAAGTTTGAGTGCTCTCTGAGCAATTCAGCAAAGATCATGTTTCAAAGTAAAAAAAAAAAAAAAAATGGTGGTTGGGGTGGGGGCATGGGGGAATGGTGATGTGGGTCTACGTCAAGGTCTTGGGCTCAGTACCCAATAGCATACTCTCAAAGAGTAAATGTTGGGGATTAAATTCAGAAAAAAGAAAACTTTATGTATCAGAACTTTAATATAATTTAAAATCATGAGATTTAAAAATGGTATAATGTTACATTTTCAAATTCAAGAAATAAAGACAAACTTTAGAAAAAGTCAAATTATATTCAAGAATCTAGTAAGCTATTAATGTAGAATTTCAAATAAGTGAAAAATGATACATTTTTAACATGTAAGTGTTGAGATAGCTGGCAAAGTATTTTGAAAAAACAAATTTAATTTTTTGATACAGACCATAAACTTTGTAAATTTTAGACAAATTAAAGTTATAAATATAAAATTAATTATGGGAAATACTTCAAAGAATCAGCTCCTGGGATCTCATCTTTTTGAAAAGTTTCTTCACATCAAAAGAAATTGCCAATAGAGTAAAAGGAAAACTCAAGAATTGGGCAGAAAATTAGCCAACCATCCCTCAGACAAAGAACTTTTATCTAAAACATATAAAGAATTGAGCTTACAAGCAGGCTCAGGTAACAGGGGTTCGATACATTGGGTCAGCTATGCTGGCCCTGACTCTGGGGTGCGCTGAGATGGCAATCAAGACTGGGCATGATGGTACATGCCCGCAATGTTAGGAGGCTATAAACAGGTGTATAACTATGAGTTTGATCTATTAGTGAGACCATAAACACCCTGTAGACCCTTCCTTAAAATAAAATAAAAAAATAGAATTGAAAAAAATCGGTCCTCCGGATTCAAAGACTCAGTCCAAAAATTGGCTTCTGAGATGAATACACACTTCCCAGGTGAAAAAATACAAATGACAAAAAAAATATGGAAATATGTTCAATATTATTGATCATTTGAAATGATGATATTGCAAATTAAAACAACACTGAGATTCCATCTCATCTCCGAAAGAAGTCAATTAATAATAAATGTTGGAGGGGCTGTGGGTACAAAGGAACACTTCTCCACTGTTGATAGGAGTATAAAGTGGTACAGCTATTATGGAAATCAGTGTGGCGATTCCTCAGAAAACTTTGATTCAAGATCCCATTCAACCCCATTATTCCCCTCCTGGTTATTTTCCTAGAATAACTGAAAACATCAGATCACAGCCATATATGTGCACCAATGTTTATCGCAGCACAATTTGTCGTAACCTGGAAACAACTCAAAAATCCATCACCTGCATAGAAAAGATGTAGTATTTTTGCATGATGAATGATTACTCAGATATGAAATGATAGACTTAGGGCTTTGATAAGTAAATGAATGCAACTAGAGACCAATCTCATGAGTGAAATAAATTAGACTGACATATCTAGACATTGAATTGTTTTTCTAGTGTAAGAAGCTGAAAGAGTAAACAAAATCTGAAAGGTAGAATGGATACTGCGAAGGAGAAAGACAGTGTTTAAAGGGAGGGAACAACCAGGAGGAAGGAAAGAAGAAAAGAAAAAAGGAAAGAAAGAAGGGAAAAATACATACATATACAGTGGATAGCTTGGATAATTCTACTTCTAATTTCTGCTGATCTATTGAAAGAAGCTATTAATAATTAATTTTTTTCTCTTTTCTTTTTAAAATATTTGATCAATTTTGCATGCTTATCTCTGGTAATCTGAACAACTAATTTGAAGACAACAATATGCAATATAACAGTCATTGTTGAATTTGTATCATTTTGTGTAGTGAAATGCTGTATTGTTGTAAAAGGATTTTAAAACTGTTTCTATTCTATTTAAAAAACAAAAATACATAAACTTAATGTGCATAATATTAAAGATTTTAGGTCATATAAGTATAATTTAGGAGTAGTGAAGAGCTTTTAAGGTATCATAGGAAGGACTTCTTAAAGAAAGTGAAGGTATTTTGGCATATTAACATTCAAAAATTAAAAATTTTTAAAAGAGATGAAAGGAAATTATTTAGAAGTCATTAAGATTGAGACACTCATCCATATGGGAAAATAAATAAAAGATAAGAAGAGACTGATCTAACAAGGCAGAAAAAATGGGCTGTATGTGTTACAGAACATTCAACTTCCCTGAATGTAAAAAATTACAAATAACCTCCAATGTTCTATAGAACAGTAAGGTAAGAGTGGTAATGCTAGAGTTGATAACATTTAATTATATACTTCTGAATAGCTGGTAAAAAAAAAACCCTCTTTTTAATGTTCCTGACACAAAGAAACGATGAATGTTGAGGTAGTAGATATGACAAGTACCTTGATATGATCATTATATGTCATATACCTTCACAGCAAACAGATACTTATAGAGGTTAAGTCAATTTTTTTAAATTAAAAATAATTCAGATACTTTTTCTTTACTTAAAAGTTTGGATCTCTTAATAATAGATGAAGGAAATAGGTATAGAAACATTATCTAAAAAGATAATGCTTTTGAAAGCAGTATTCACACAAGGAGAAGTGAGGGTTACATGTGAGTATAAGTGCACACATATACCCCTATTCATATTGTTATTCAGTTGGATCCAGCAATGCCCCTGGTCATAAGTGTCTAATCATTACCATTTCATTGTCAAAATACATGAGTACTAATTTTTTGTACTTTTAATTATTATTTTTAAAGAATACAAAATGGTGATAGAAGAAAACAGCATTATGCATGATGCAAGATTTCACTAATCAAAGTAATAGGAATCCAACAGTGGTTGCTGTGTTACATAAAGCTATGTGAAATTTACTTTTTCAGATTACCAGATATCAACATATAAGTTTTGTTTTTAAAAAACACAATAACTAAGAAGTTATAAGAAATTCAGGAGGGGAAAAATGTCAGAGTAAAAACAAAAATTGTAAGCATTAACTGCTCCTTTCATGAGTACTAATTGAAACACCCCAAATAACCAAGGGAAGTACGTCACTCAACTGAAAGGAAATATTATAGTGAGTCAGAAAATTATGAAGAAACAGTTCTCAAAGTGGGAGACCTCAGAAAACATAGAATTTGATGATCATAGTAACATCACAAAGCATACTCAGGAAGCACTGCTGGACGTGGACCTGTGAAGAGCTCATCCACCGAGATGCAATCTGTGGGATTCCACAGGACGCTTCCGTGTTTACACATGAGATTCTGAGCTTAAAAAGTAAGAACCGTCCAAAAGGTACAGTAGATGTTGTGAGAGGGAGAGAAAATGCTCAAAAGGAAAAAACAACTGGGGGGGGAGGGTAAAGAAGGAAAGGAATATATGTATGAATGACAGCTAGAGATAATTATGCTATTAACTTCCATTACTTCACTGAAAGGAGCAGCTAGCACTTACACTATGTGATCAGTTCTGCACACCTATATGTTATATGAGCAACTGCTTTGAAGGTAACACTATGCAATATAACCACTGTTAATTTCCTATCATCTTGTTTTGAAATTCTGTATCTTTTTGGTTGTTCTCTCTCTCTCTCTCTCTCAAATAAAAAAGAAACAAATAGAAGAAGTCATATCCTGCAGAAAAATGCAAATCCAGAACACCCCCATGGCCCTCTGTCTGGCCAGTTTCCATACAGTGGGGTCCAAACTTGCACTGCACATCTGGAGAGCTTTTGGAGTTACTTTGCCCCAGGTTCTGGGCCCAGATTCTAGGAATTTTTTAAAGTAAAGACTACGATCTTCTCCTCTTATCCCATTTTAAGGTTCATGTGTAAGAATTTCTCAAAATTCATTTTATTATTATTGAGTAGTCATTTGCTTGTCACATAATTCATCATCTTAATGTGAATAGTTTATTATGACTTGAGTATATCCAGAGTTGTGTAACCCCTTCACTGTTGACTAATTCAAGAACCATGATTCACTTTTCAATTATCACTTCTGATTCCTACTGTTTGTGTTTGGGTCAGAAAGTCTCATACAGTAAACTTATGCTTGCTGCCTGTACTATGAACAGCTTTAGAAATTAAACCAGTGCCTCCTAATGAAAACCCAAACATCATTTCTTTTTACTGACAGTAGATTTTGAACAGTGTGACTTATTTCTGAAGTATGATTCCAACACTAAGTTCAGAATGGAAATGAATTCCTAAGTGGGACCAGCAGGGGTCTATGTCACATGTGGAAGAACAGAGGTGGTTGGCAGGCAGGCCTAGAGCCGGGGGTCACTGGCTGCTGCTTGTTGGGAGGTGGTGGCAGCACTCGGGGAAGGAGTGCACCCTGTCCAGCCACAGTCACCCACACCAGGACATCTTCCTTCCAGGATGGCAGGTGGAGGGACAGCCTTTTTATTTTGGGAGCACATAATTGAGATATATCATGGCCAATACACCAAAGTTGTCAAGGATGCTTTGCCTGGTCTGTTCTTCTCCTGGTCACCTTGACACAAAGAAATATATTTCTTCTAACCTCAGCATTCTTCTCTGAAGCACTACAAACAGCTGCTTCATATCCCAAGTCTCGGCCATATATGTGTAAAAAGCAATTCTCAAAGGAGATTTTCATGAGTGGAAATGTATATTAGCTTATTCTCAGAACAGCTACCCCTGTTGCTATCCATTCTCCTGTGAAGGATCTTGGACTCGGCACCATGATGTAAATGACACACACACAGAAATGTACATTTGCAGCTATCCTCTCTGTCTCACGCAGTTCAGGCCAAAAATCTGTGTGGGCCAAGAGTAACCATTAAGTGATTCTTGAATCTTTTCTGAAAACGATGCTCTGATCTCTCCAGTAGGCCTCCAATTTGGAATGCCTCCTGCTCTCTCACATCCACCCTTTCTATTCCAGAGAACAGCAGGGACAGCTGAGCATCACACAAACCCAAGTGGACTGTGGAGAACATGCAAATATGATTCTGTGAGGATCATACAGTCTTCCTCATCCTCCTCAGGAGATGGAATGTGAAGGCTAGGATCTGCCACAAGGGCCAGAGAGAGGTAAATTAGGAGGATGCAACATCCTGAGGCCCTCAGCTCTCAGGTATGGGTGGGGACACAGGGGGGTACTTGGCCTGCAGAAGGAAAGCAGCTATTTTCAGAGAACCAAAACAGTGGCTCCAAGAGTAGGCTAAGCTAGCATCATGTGGCTATGCCATAGTGCACAGCTCTGGTCTCAAGTGTTACTGTCTCCTTGATGATATCCCATAATTCATTGCTGTTGTCCCACCACACAGCCTTGGAGAGGCTGTTACTGCCCACTTGCACTGGGGCCTCAACTCACTCCTTTACTGAGCTTAGGAGGTGAAAACCCAGGGAATGGTGCTAACCAGAGCTCACCTCTCCCCTGGCCAGAGCCCTCCTTCCCAGGTGTTGTGTACAGTCTGCAGACACCTTAACCCAGATGACTGGTATCTGGAAGAAAACTCACACGTTCAAAGGTGGCTGTCACTCTGACTATCATCAGACTAAAGAACACCCCAGGGGAACCATCACAGCTCAGAGAACTATGCAGAGATCCCCTGGAGGTAGGTTGAGGTCAGAACAGAGTAGGAGAGCCCTTTAAGGAGTAGAGAAAGGACCAAATTGGTCAGAGCAGGAAAGAATAGCTACAAGCACACTACACAGTCACTACTCTTGTGTGAAAATATAGCAGCTTTGCTCTGTGTGCTTGATGACTATATTCTCCCTGGGGCAGGAGAAAGGTTCAGCTGGTTTAGTGGTTGCCAAATGTATCTATGGAGTAGGAGACGTGGGATCTTACACACATATCGAGCTCAGGTCACATTATTGCCCCATGACTGCTTAGTTCCTAGGGATCAAGGGACTGCCTATCAAGTATGTAATTCCAGCAGGTGTGAGAACCATCACAGTGACTGTAACATAATCAGAATTCCTGGAGGACTATAGCATCCTTAGGCAACCCCTGCCTTTAGCCCTCACTATAGGAATCCTTGATTCAGGAGATCTGGGTAGAACCCAGAATTTTCATTTCTAGCAAGTTGTCAGATGGGGCTGGTACAGACAACACTTTGAAAATACCTGATGTCCATACTTAAAACCTTGGAGGTAAGCCAGAAATAAATATATGCTTAAGAGTGTATTTCCCTCCCATCAGGCCACAAAGAACACAGTGGACTTTCAGATTACTTTCTTTTGTGGAGGATGGAGTGTTATAAGCAGGTGGAAGCATAAGCTTCTAGGGTCCTTCAGGAGCTGAGGAACTGCCTGGAGCCCATAGCCAACTTCTGCCTGGTGTCTGTTACTTATTTCTATATGCTTTGAACTCGAGATGTGTTCTAGGCTCATTCGGGCCTGGGAACCACTGTGACGGATATAGTTTCTCTCAGCTTTCACGGTCCCACCCTGCTGGGCCCAGGTTTGACCCCATGGTACCACTGCTTTGTCTTCACCAGCATGGGCACACCCAGGAGTGAGGATATGGGGCCTGGAAACAGACATCTGTCAGCCTCACCAGAGCTCCACCCCTCTGTCTCTTACAGCAGCACCCACCGAGAGGAGGCAGGTGTCCTTATGCTTCAAAGTTCCACTGGCTTCAATCTTTGGAACTGAAAAACGAGTGTGATCCCTGCCCATAAAGCCTGGAGCTGATACATAGCCCCTGTGGCACAGCCCTTTTGCCCTTCTGGTCCAACTCCTTCATTAGTTTGTGCTGTACTTCGGGATTGTAGATTCTGTGATACTTCCCCATTTCCTTATTTGTCCTTCTGTAGAAATCTTCCTGATTATGAGCAGGCTAAATGTTCTGAGTACATGGAATCCAACACCTGGGGTCCTTCTTGAACATCAAACTTCCAAGCTATATGCATCCCAAGACTACCTCAGGGATGGGACAAAAGAATGTGCACTACAACCGCACCCCAGGTAGTTCTTCTGTCCTCTGAATTTCATGGACTCCATAGTCAACTATCAGCTTTGGGTACAGCTGGGTGTTAGGGACAAGTGTGCCTTTACAATCTGCCACAGAACATGGAGAAGTCACCACAGTGAGGGATAAAATCCAGAACAAGGGTCAATCTGCTCAGGGGACACAGAAGAGGCTTTGGGGGAACGCGGTTTTGAAGTTAAAGAATGTACATGTATAAGAATCAGCAGCAAAAGCAGGCAGCATGAAGTAGAGCCCAAGAGCTTCCTGGAAGTTTATTGTATAGTTCTTACACAAGTTTTTATCTCATATTGACATTCTTACATAGTGCCGTAACCAGTTTATGTGTGTTTAACTGTGTGGCAACATAGCTGTATCCACGACTATGCTAAACAAGTGGGATCATGTCCTCAGGTATCCCTAGATGCTCCTGAGCTTTGAAGCAGTCTGGTTCCCCATGAGGGTAAAGAAATGGTCACAATGGGAACATGTCAGTGTGTGTGTGATGTATGTGTGCATACACAATCGCATATATCTTCTCCCAATACAGCTTGCACTTTCTTTAGCATTTGAACAAGTCAGCAGAGACCTGGCCAGCAGAGAGTTCAATCCTCCTTCCAGCACTAGAATCAAAGCCTGCTGCTCCTGAAGAAAGACACAGGTTGTGAGTCAGAGAAGGGAACAGCAGGAGCCTTTCCTTTCTCCTGTTCTGAGGTCGTCACTGTTAGAAGAAATAGCTGAACCTGTCCCTCAACAGTTCTCTCCCTAGTGTGCTCCACTGCATTTACACAAACATACACTATTACACATCTCTACTATAAACACTCTGCATGCTTGTTGAATGAATAATGAATAACATCGGTGAGTAATGTAGATCTGTACAACAAACTTGCATAGATGTTGTTGTGGCTTCCGGTTAGACCCATAGAGGGGCATTGTCATGGGCTCTAGGTTGTAAGCTGGCTTTGTGCAAGATATTGCCCAGGGATTGAGGCCCTCAGCTAGATTCTTTGGGTTCCTAGTGGATGGAAAGGTTGCTTGTATTAAAGGTCCTGTATTAAAGAAATCCCCTTGCAAAAGCAGACAACAACATGCATTTCAGAAAAGCTGTGAAGATATATCTGAGTCTTGCTCAGCTCAGGTCCTGTTTCCTGAGCATTGTACTGTTGTCTTGAATCAGGGATAAAAAGGCCAGGTGCTAACATTTCTGGAGACAGAAGCCACCTCCTAGGCCAAGACATGCTTGCTCATGCATGCTTCATGCCTCTGAGGAATTGGCAATTGGATAGAGTAAGATAACTTTCTTTGTATTGAAAATCCACAAAAAAGCACTACTTTTATTTACTTGCTCCTACATTTTGCATTATGTTGAACTCAGGAGGAATTTTGATGCCATGAGTCATTGTAAATTTTATAGCTAACTATATAACCAAATTGTAGTGAGAATTGGGTTTAAACACTGGAAGATTTAGTGACATTATAATACTTAACTGTATCTCAAGATTATAAAAATTCTACTTCAATAAAGTGGTATAACATACACATTAAATTATGTCATATAAGAGTCATTCTGCAATACACACAAAATTGAAGCATTCCACTAATAATGATGAATAGTTTCTACAATTTGTGTCTTTTTAAACAAAACTAGCAAGTCTGTTTGCTTGTTAAAATGCATAGTGATTTACAATAGTCAAAACTACATTTGGCAGCAAGTTATGTTGAAGATAAGATAGGTAGGAAATATTTTCTTGATTAGATAATGCTTGGTTGAAATTCCTTCCAGCTCTTGTGAAACAAAAGTTAGCAATTGAAAGCGTATCAGTGGATGCATCGCTTTTCCATACACAGGAGGCTGCACAACCTATTTTGTTGAAAAATCTTTATGCAGAGCTAGATTTAATCTCTCAATTGGAGAAGCAGTGCCATGAAATAAGATGTTTGCATGCAAAATCTCAAGATTTCCAATGGAAATATAAAACAAAGAAGCAATCTGTTCCCCTGGGGATGGCACCTATCTTGGATTCGTTTTTCTCTGATGTTCTTGCATGGTTTTATCTGTTGCTCCAGGGAAGTGAAACAGCAGTGCGCTGCCTACAGAACAAAGGCTTGGAGAGTCAGGGGAAAAAAGAAAGAAAGGAAGATAATATATTAAAAGTACTTTCCCCACTGTTCTTTGTATTTGTTATGGATTTCCTGAGGAGTAATCATTGTTTCAAATAATTTGTCTTTCAAATGATTTTAATATTTCATCTGCCAAGTGCGTATGACTGGAGTTTGTGCTTTGCTTTCTGGTCTTTGGTCTTCCTACATCCTGTATGAAAAAGTTTCTTGAAGTTGGTATCTCCTAATTATGCAAGTGTTAAAATATATAATATGTATATTGCATATAAAATGAAATTAAAGCATATAAAGAGTACACTTCTATACACTTCCCTTACGCATAGCTAGTTGCTTTACAAAAAGAAAAAATCTGAAACTTCATTAATGTCTTCACATTAGTATAATTTGTAATAGAGCATTCAGCACATGGAGTGTGCTTGATAACTGAATAAATGACAAGAGGTGATGTGTAGCCAAAGTCCAGGGATGTCATGGTGTGTAACTGGTGTCTGTCTTAGACATTGTCCCTAGGAATGCCTAAAACAGTATTTTCCAACCTTTGCACTGTGTGGCTAAGCTGACAGCAATGTTCATTTGTTCTTTTGCTTTCTGAAACAAAACAGTCATTTGATGTTCTGTAAAATAGCTACTTACTCCTTTCTGGTTTTTAGTGTCAAATATTCAATAATCTTACGTACATACTTAAAACCACAAATGATCAAGAATTACAGTCTGTTTCTGCAAAGACCTTTCACTCTACCTATTTATCAGTGCTTTACCTTGCAATCTTTGGTAACATTACCATAACTTCCTGTGACACTTTAGACAAACAGCAGGTAAATTTTCTGAAACCCTAAATTTTAATCTATATAGATTATTTTTGATAGGGACTATTCCCTAGGTAATGGAACCAGGTACTCTTGGAGAGTTTCTCCATGTCAGATCTGAGTCCAGTGTCTGAAAATGTACAACTAAGGCTGGATCATCTTAAAATTGTCTCAAAAAACCCCAGAAGATTTGAAGAGCCTTCCCTAGCTAAAAACAAGACAATTTCAGAATGAAAATAGTTTCTGTAGTGACTTGAAATGTCTTACAATATGCAAAATATCTAACTTCAAATGATAAACAAATTGGCTACCTTTGGGAGTTTCTAAAAGCCATTATTTTGTTTAATAGGTAATTACAGTTGTACCAAATTAGGCATTTATCAATTGAGGATAAGTACAGAGTATATTTCAGACTGACATTTGTAGAATTCCAGCTATTAAGTGTAGAAGAAATAATAGAATTAAATAATCATTTGTAAACCCTTTGGGCAATGGGATTTAGGCAACTTTAAAAAACTGCCTGCGAAAACCATTCAGCGCCAGTCCATGGGGAGCTTCTTAATGGCCCAGCCAGCAGGCTGACCATGACTCAATCCTTGCATTTAGCCTCAACCTGAACGGGATCCTGCTTATGCATTCTTGGCAAAAAGTCAAACCACTATCTAATCAAATTTCTCTATCTGATTATCAGTTTAGAGGAAATATATAGAGTTGGGGAATATATGAAATGACACCACAAGGAAGAAATGAACCAAATCTGGAATATAGGAAACACAACAAGACCAATGATTTGGTTATTTTAACAAATGAATAACATAGAAGGAGGTTGAGGTTGGGCGGAGACACGGAGATTGAAAGAAATATTCAAGACTTCTTACCAGAGGGAATGTTTGGATCTTAATTTAAATGAACTGACCAGATTAGATTGCATCTGCCTGAGTTTTGAGACAGTCATGGGTATGAAAATCTAAGCTGAGTATCAAATGATATTATGTAATTGTTTTATCCAATGAGATTAGTGTACTATGAGTATCTTAAAGTGGTATTTATTTAATTAGAAAATAATGCAAAGTAGCATTAATTTAAAATACTTTAGTCATCCTCTTCTCAACTATGTAGGTAAATGATAAAAAAGGTTTGTCAAATATTGCTAATTTTTTAAATCTAGTAGAGTAGGGTTTAACTTGCCGGTCCTTTCTACTTTTGAGTATGTTCCAAATCTGAATAAAATACTTACTAAAGTAATAAGACATTGTATAAGTAAAAGTAAATATTCATTGAATACAATTCATTTGTTTAATTTCCCCAAGTGAAATATCTGAAATTCCATTTCTTCTCTAAGGACTGTTTTGAATGTCTGTAATTCTCATCGTGGATATCCTGATTTATTGCTCAATGTATACACAGAACACCTTCATTTAAAACCACACTCCATGCACCCAGCCTGATCCAAGCTGCAGTCCTTCAGTAGAACTGGCTCCAGTGCAAAGGTAGCATGAAAATTAGGGACCGATTCCAACAGGAATGAGAGCACTTTTGTGTTCACTGTTCTGGTTTCAGTGATGGTGAGATTTTCCATTTCTGGAAATCACATCAGTAACAGCACTAAAGCCAAGTGGTTAACAGCAGAGGCTCTGGACCCAGAGGGACCAGGCTTCTCATGCTGGCTCTGTCAGTGAAGAACAAAGTCCTCTATAAAGGGGGGAGAAGTCAGAACCTTGTGCAGTGGGTTATGGTGAAAGTGAAAAGAAGCACATTTTGCTTAGGGGCTGACATGGACTAAGAGAGCAAGGTGTGCGATACAGGCACAAGTTTTTACTAGCCACAGTGCCTTTGCATTCACTTTCAAGCTCATTTCTTTCTTGTACTTATATGTATGTTTTTCTATTTGTAAATCAGATTTCTAAATAAAATAAGTATCTCCGCAAATGAGAAGCTACCATCTTAAATTAATTCTTACTCCAGTAGTGCTGGTGCAGGCAGTAATGGAAATGTGCAATAGAACATACTTGAAAGTTAACCTTTTATTTTGGATAAGTTTAAATTTATAGAAAAGTTATAAAGGTAGTAAAAACAAAGTTCTTGTACAATCCTCAGCACCTTGGGTTTTTATAAAATGGATTATTTGATTATTTAATGAATAATAGTTGTAGGCAGTAATTGGACAATTTTAAGACAAGTAAAGCTTGCATTTCAAATAGGGACAGAAACAAAAAAAAAAGAAAAGAAAAAAACTGTTCTATTGCTTTGATGTTTTTCTTTCTGTTACATGATTGTCATTCATTCATTCTTTCTTTCATTTACTTGACACTTGCCTAAAGCAGTGTCTATCCATGGCAGGCATGCAGGGAATTCAAACATTCTTCAAGACATTTTGGGGATTATTCATAGCTCCTTATAATTCTCCACTGAGAGATATATCCTTGGTGACAGAAAATGGGGTCTTTGTGGGTCAAGAAATGTGGAAATTAAACTTTAAAAGAGACGAATAACTTATAACTATATATTTCAGGCAATGATTCTCAAAGTGGAGGTTAGGCACTGGTAAGGAATCCTTTTAGGGGTCTGTTAAGCTACTGTAGCTTGGAACTGGAAGGTCACCTTAGCAAGGCCTCACGAGCTCAGAGGTGGGTTCTTTGGACGCGATTGGATCCTGGAAATTGAAACACTTATGAGCTAAATGGGCAGATGGCGCCAGGTGGGAGAAGATATGCCGTTAGGGATATGATTTGGCAGGATGCATCTGTCTTCCAGGCTCCTCCCTTCTCTCTCTGCTTCCTGTTCACTGTGGCATGATAGCCTTCCGCTGGCTGGCCTTTCCACCACGCTGTTTCTGCCACGGAGCCGACTGATCACAATGAGCCACAATAAATATCTCCTCTTTTAAATTGCAGGGTTGGGTACTTCGTCCCAGTGATAAGGAAAGTGACTGAGACAAATTCTGCTAGAGAATATGTGGGATTGTTCTCTGGGTACCTGACAACGAGCTGCAGAAGCCTGTGGAATACGTTTGTAAGAGGAGTTTGGAAAAGTTTAAAAATACTGACTAGTGAAGTCCTAGAATGCTGCGACTTGAACCTCCTAGAAGGTTACGGTCAGAGTGCAGAAAAACTGAGTGTTCATGGAACTCTGGAGAGTAAAGCAAACTCAGGAGGTTTCAGTCAGGAATAGACTCCTGTGGCAGTTGGGTAAGGGTCCATGTATATGACGCTCTGGCAGAAAAAATATCTGTCTGTTTTGACCATTTCCTGAGATTTTGTGGGAGACTGACATCAAAGGTGGTGGACTAATAAATCTGACATAGAAAATTTCAAAGCAGGTCAGTGTTTAGACTATGGCATGCATACTGCTTGCGGATTTTATGCAGGTTCACTGAAAATCAGGAACAAAAAGCCTGTTTGCAAAAGATTTTAGCAGGACCAGAAAGGGAGCACTTGAAAAACTGGAACCACAGACAATGTGGTTGTTAAAAAAGATTAGTATGTTTTTTAAAAGCCAAACACTTTGCACTGGGAAAATAAAAAATTTGCTTTGAGAGTACCTCAGGAATATACCAGAAAACACCATTCATAGACTCAAGGGTGCAAAGATGTGTAGCTTTGTTTTGAGAAGATAGCCTGAGGATTCTCTGCTCCAGAAGGACAGGGAACTTTGGTTCAGCAACTAGCCATTCAGGCACTTAGAGTCTCTGCAGCTATCATCAAAGAAGGCTTGTACAGCTCCGGCTGATGACAGACTTTAGTATCATCCACTTGATTCTGATTTTATATGCATGCAAAATGTAAGAGGCAAGTAGTCAAGGAGACTTCCACATAGATTGAAGAAGAAAGCTGTGGAGTGCAGGCAGTGTTCCCTGAGAGGGAACTTGTGTGTGAATCCCTGGGTGAAGACAAAATTGCAGTGGAGACCCAGGAAGTTGAGAAAGGAAGAGAAACAGGTTGTCTGATGAGAAAAGCTTCCAGCACCAGGAAAAACCACCTTGCACAAGAGGCTATGAGGCCATTAGGGCTATGATAAACAGTGCTGTGGGGCTGGAGCCTGCCGAGCTCTGTGGAGTTCACATCCACCCACAGCCTGTTCCAGACAGTGAACATGGAACTGTAGGAGTTAATGTTTGCCCTTCTGGGATTTAATCTCCATTGAGTCAAATTTCTTTCTTTCTTCCTATTCTTCCCTTTTGAAAAGTGAATGCTTACACTATGACATTATATAATAACATTCGTTTACCTCTTTACTTTTTAGGGGTTCATCTTGAATCTCACAGGAGATTTTCATATTGGATTTCTTAGAAATGCCAAAGCTGTCAAATTTGAACAACTTTTGGAGAAAGAATAAATGCGTTTTATACAAAAGATACTCATGAGTGTGTGTGTGGGGGGGGATTAGAAGTGAAATGGGATTAGGATGAGGGATGGCTGAGCAAAGCCTCCTGCTCTCATGGGTAGGGCTTTGGGCAGGCGACCAGATCATGGGTGTGCAGTGCTCATCAGTGCACAATGAGTTCAAAGCCAAGCATGCTGTTGGGACGTGGGGGCTGCCTTAGGGGGTGAGTCACTAGAGACATGGCCTGGAAGGGAGAATCTCTCTCCCGGCTTCTTTCCCTCTCTGTTTTCTTACTGCCATAAATAGTTTTTCTCTTCTTTGTCTTGCACTGTGCTACTTCTGCCTTGGAGTTACCTGACCATGATCTCTACGATGAATACCACTCAGTCTGAAAGACCAGAAACAAGAATTAGAAGAAGATTGGAATTCCTGCAAGCCTCTCTGGTTACTTTGGGCTCTGAAAACCCCAAATCGCCAGACTGGCCACCCCGTGGAGGTGGTGAGTCCCATTGGGTGATGACAAGTGTCCTTGTGTAAATCAGGCTTCAAGTAAGCAACACGAATCCATGGTGATGCAGTGGGAATGTCACCTGGGTATATCTATATGGACAGTGTTTCCAACAGACCCAAAAATGTGCTTACCACCATTGCAGCTGTGGCCTGAGTCCACGACATTTCCAGAAATAAGTCACCTATATAAAAAAGGCTGAAAAGGACTAATCAAATTAATTATTTGGTGCTTTAAAACAGTGCAAATAAGTGCAAATATGTTATTTACATTTGATTTGACCCTTTTTAAATAATAATTTTATTGAGAAACAACGAGACAGTTTCAAAACTAATTCATAGGACAGTTTCAATAATTACTACATTGCATATTGTTGTCTTTGTAGTGATTGTTCATAGTACAAGATGGAGACATGATATCCTGTCCAAACACTATTAGGACAAATCTTTCTTCTCACTGAATTACGAGAAAGTAGCTGCATATCTATCCTAACTATTTTGCATGTATAGATATAAAACTGTCCTTCATTTGTATTCCCTTTTTTGTTTAGATTTGTCAGAGATTGGTATTCCATTGCTATTTAAATATTATAGGTGTGTGAATTCAGCATAATAATCCAATATAGTCCCATGAGGGCTCAGGACACAGGAGACCTGTACTGTAACATCCTGTAACTCAGTTGTGTCCCAAATTTACTGATCAAGGAGATGATGGAGTCACAGAGGAAAGTGATCAATGATATAGAGCATGCCTATGGAGAGTCCTGTGGAGAGAAGACATTCTCTCAGGCTTTCACAGAGAGCAAATTGGTTGGGCAATGGCTGTCATCCCTGACAAAGGATCTATAAACTGCAGTACAGTGTTTCAGAGTAAATCCTGTGGGGACCTTCCTGACCTCGGCAGATACAAAGGTTACATATCTTGTTATATAGATCTGGCACTTGCCAGATCTTAACCATCCAGCAGTAAAGTATAAAAATGAGGTATGAAAAGTAAAGCCACATTAATATGCTGAACTGTGTAAGGCTCAAGTGAACAACTTCTGACATTGTCAGTCCTATGGATAACGCACTACTATACTATTATGGACTACTGGACTATATTGAATTATTTTGCTGAATTCCTTTGATTTGATTGTAACACAGGTGATGTTAATAGTTTTTTTTAAGAAAAAACATTGAAAGGACAGAGCTTTTACTATAATTTTGTTTTAATCTTTGAGGAAGTGATTTTATTCTTCACATTGCCCTTTTTCATTTGTAGAATGAGAAAATTGGGTGAGATACTTTCTAACATCTCTTCTAAGTTGCTGATATCCGTAGTGCTACATTTCCACAGCTTAGACAAGATGGCACAGAATTAAACACTAATTTTAGAATTCTAAGCCTACAGATTCACTGTCTTCCTGAAATTGGTGGCAAGATGTCTTCAACATCTTAAATCCAATTTCTTTATTTTCAGTCATTGCTGAAAGTGGCTTTTGATGAGCTTAACTTTTCTTCTAGCCTAAACCATTATTCTTTTTTAAAATTTTTGTATTCATTTTAATGATAAAAAAGCAATGAAACAGTTTTAAAACAGGTTAATAGCACACTTATAATAATTAATACGTTGCCTATTGTTGTCTTTCATAGTAGTTATTCAGAGGACAAGTGGTAGACATGATATTATTCTTTAGATAGATGCCATTAGTTGATTGAAGAAACCATGAGGTGAAACTATTGACTCATTATTGAGTAGAAAGTAAAATTTATGCAGTTTTGATTTGCTATGAATTTGCAAATGATGTAATAAGGACTGCTAGTTAAGAATCCTCAGGGCTAGGTTAGAAATTCTGTAAGTACCATATGAATGCCCTAGCAAAGTGTTTTCAGAAATGGTTGTTATTTTTTCCATTTCCAAAATTAAGGGTCAGTGAGACAGGAGTGAAAGCTCAGGGAAGGAACCCTCCTTCTGATCCAGGAAACAGCCCATTTCAGGAAGCCCAAATTGGGCATTAGTAGAGGTATAGTGATATTTTGTGGGTCCTGGAATAAAAGAACTGCCAAGCTCAACTGTATGATACTGTTTTTAGTCAGCTTCCCATAACCATGGCAAAATACCTGAGATGAACATCTTAAAAAGTGAAAAGCATTATTCTGGTTCATGTTGCAGGGGATACAGTACATGGTCTGTTGGTCCCACTGCTCTAATCCCTGTTGAGGCAGAGCATGATGACAGCAAGCATCTTTTTTTAAATAATCATAAGGAAGCATTTATTCGGGTTTAACATGAGAAATCATACAAATAAAATTTGTATAAATATAAATCTACAAAGTAAAAACAAAGAACACTAATTGGCAGCAATACACAGTTGCACAAATGTGTCTTGCACACTAGAAAGTCTTTTACAAAATAATCATTGCAACAACAGAAGACCCATCTTCAATGTAGTCCTAGAAGATTTCATCATCTCCTGTTTCCTCCAATGTTTTCCTTTTTGGGACGGCTGGTAATGGTTTTGGTGATTGCCACCTCCTCGAGACACTTTGCCATAAGTGCTCCATCAATCACTGTAGGCTGATATCCCTGTGCATATCCACAGTTCCCATAGTTATACCCAGTACAGTCATATCCGCCATAGCCACTATAGTCTTGAGCACCACCATAGGCACTATTATAATTTCCATATCTTTGATCATAATAGTTATTAAATCCCTGTTTTTCCTTACCTAGCACAATGGTTTTGGGTTTTTAAAATAACTTTTATTTATTTTAATGAGAAAAAAAAGATAAAATAGCAATGAAATAGTTTCAAAACAGGTTAGTATCGATATATAACTACTTTCTCTTAGTTCACTGAAAATAAAAGTTTATACTAATATTGTTTAGAGAAGATATCATGTCTGCATCTTATCCTCTGAAAAACGACTATAATATGCATTGTATTAATTATTGTAAATATCCTACCAACTTGGTTCCAGTTTTGGCCCTGACCTTGACCATGACCCCTAGTACCACCTAGTCCACCAGCTGCAGCACCTCTTCCCCCTTTTTGTAGTTGAAGTTACTGCTGATATACTTCTTTGGGCTGTGCAACTTTGATTTCACACTTTCCAGAACCAATTTGATGGTATCTGCTTTCTAACAGTTTCTTGACTGGCTCTTCATCTGTGTATGTGATGAAACAAAGTCCTCTCCTTTCGTTTGTTTTTGTATCCAGGAGAAGTTCAATATTTTCTATCTCTCCAAAAGCTCTAAAATATTCTTTAACCTATTCTTCAGAAGGATTTAGGTTCAATCTACCCAAAAACAGCCTTTTAGGGGGTTCTTTCCCTTTTAAAGCCTTGGCCCCTCTAGGGTCTATTAACTTGCCATCGCATTTGTGTTCTTTTAATTCCAAAACCTTATCAACACTAGAAGAAACTTTGAAGGGCACAAATCCAAATCCTCTTTATCTTCCAGTGACTGGGTCTGTTTTAATTGTGCAGTCTACAACTTTCCCAAAATCGAGACCAGTACTTGGTCAGATATATCTTGCTTGTATCCCAGCTCAAGCCTCCAATAAATATTTTACCCTCATCCTGCTGGATCTTTCTAGCATTAATCTTTGACCCCTTGGAAAACTCCTCTATATTGCTATACTTGTTCATGTCCTCCATGGTGATGAAGCCATGGGCAGGGGTGAGCAGGAATGTGGTCCTGGTCATGGGGGTGTTGGTGGCAGCAGAGTGTTGTAGGGAGCTAGATTTAAAATGCTGTTAGAAGAGCATCAGGTAGCATCTTGTCACAGAGTTTCTTACCTCATGGAAAGCAAAAAGAGAGAGAAAAGGGGTTTGGAGTGCAGAATGTTCTCTAAGATGAGCCCCTGTCCACCTACTTCCTTCAACGAGACCCCACTTCTTAAAGTTTCCACTATCATCCATTAGTGCTCAGCTGTGCAGTGGGGGGCCAAGCCTGCAAGACTTTAGGGAACAGCTCCAGAGTATACCAATGCTTTGCATCTTCTAAGCTTTCCTGCAAAACCTGTTAGGACATAGCCAGCAAGTGACTTTCATGTTGTCCTTTGGCTGTGGAAGGTCCCCACAGGCTATGTGTTAAATGCTTGGTCTCCAGGGACGCATTGTTGGAAGATGATGGAATCCTTAGGATCTGTAGCCTGAAGAGACACCTCTAGGTCATTGGGGGTGAGCTTTGATGGGTCATGGAACCATAGACTCCTGCTCTTCTACTTAGCTTCCTAGCTCATAGGTATTTTGTTTTGTCATCCAGAGCAATGGGCTTCTTTATTGTGACCTCCAAATGCAATGAACTAAAAGTAAATCTTTTTGCTCTGTAGCTACTTAATAAGCACATTTCATCACAGTGATATCAAGCTCTCTACTTCAGTATCTACCATGTCTTTGAAATAACCCACTTCTCTGCCAGTCCATGTCTAATATAAAAGACCATTTAAAAAAGGAAATGGGGTCCATATGAAGAAAATTTGACACTTAACATTTTGTTCTTGTTGATTAAATAAATTCACACAGACATGCAAGACAGCCTCCACAAGATTCACAAAAAGGTGTGAATTGACTCTAATTATGACTGACATATTCCCATTTTTCCCTTTTGCTTTTTTTTTTTAAAAAAAAGCACTGATGAAAGATTACATAAACTTTAATATAAAATATACCCAAATTACACATTGCTCACATCTTACATACAAGTTTTTATCACATTGGGTGGCCATGGAACTTATAAGAGATATTTTTCACAGTTGCAGGACAGCAGCAATAGTCTTCAGGGGATAAATCAAGTTCATACGATGGGTGGAGAAAAGCTTTATTCCAGGGAAAGGCCTAGGAGTGTGACTTCTTAACATGCCTCCTGTTCCCTTTACTCCCCTTGGATCTTAGTTTTCTGGGATTGATTGACTTTATATGAAGCCACTGTGAAATAAGAAACAGGACCCCTGTGGAGAAATCCCAGGAATTATTGAGAGAAACTTCCCTTAGACTCATTTTGAGAGGATAGGTTCTCTGTTTTCAGCGAGGATTAGGCAGAATCAAATGGACCTTTGCTTTTTCATATTATAAAAATAATAAGAGAATAAAGAAGGAAGAGGAGAAGGAGAAGGAGGTGTAGAAGAAGAGAGAGAAAAGGAGGGGGAGAAGAGGAGGAAGAGAGGAACTGAAGGAGAAGAGAAGGAGGAAAAGAAAGGCAAGGTAATGATACAAGGAAATTTTTTCAAGAAAAGTTAACTTTTTATTTGACATAGCTGTATGTGTATGAGGACATGAGGGAAGAAAAATAATATCTTGCTGTTTTTTTCCAAAGGACTAATAAAGAAGAAGTTTTCCTAGGTTGCTTTGTGCTACTGCCCTTACCAGCCAGAGGAAGATCGCAGAACTTGCTTTTCCTATTAGGTAGATCCATCATGCATCAAGTACTTTTGAGGCCCACTTGAATTCCTAGGTTTGTGTGCCTGAACATATGGATCTGAACCTGTGGATTCTTACCAAGTGGCCTCTAGAGTAACACTGTGATTTAATTAGTTTCTGTTCTCCAAACAGCATACCCAGATGTGGAGTGAGCACACTGAAACTATTTCTCTTCTTGATGTTCTTAAATGCATTTTAATTTAAGAATGAGACCACATGTCTGGTGGTCCTACGTGTGCAAACCCACGTACTCAGGCCCACTGTTACTAGGTATTTGTGCATATGCTCTATAAGAGAGACTGCCTTCTCTACAAATGGACAAGCTTTGCCACAACCATTCTTTTCAAAAGCAGAATATAGGTTGCAAAGCATGAAAAAGTTAAGATCTGAAGAGAAATACTCCATCTTCTTACTTCCAAACACCTCATTTTCAGTTTAAAGTAAATCATAAAATAAAAACATTTGAAAGACAGCTGTCAACTCCACCAACGTGACTTTGCTCTTTGCCCTTGCAAAGCACAGCAGAAGCAGCCATCACATACAAGAGCAAGAAAGTGCCAAAAAGAGAATTGGAAAGTGAAGATGGTGTTTATAGGTGTGGATGCTTTTACATTTCGTTTTGTTTTCCTTAGTCTTTTGATTTCTATGGTGCATTGTTACTTGGCAAGGCAAAACAAAACACACAACATAGAAAACCCAACCCAACCCAAACCAAACAAAATAAAACAAACATCTAAGAATGTTGAATAGGATCTTTCTTATTTGCAGAACCTTCAGTTAAAGCCCTGAGTTATTGGACAGCTGGTATCGAGTTCATGAAGTTTTATGTTCAGAATGCCACCAGTGATCTGAGTAATCTGACTGGCTGTGTCACCAAAAGGTTTCTAGCAGATGGAGAGAGAGAGAGAGAGAGAGAGAGAGAGAGAGAGAGAGAGAGAGAGAGAGAGAGAGAGAGCGCCAGCCCACCACATAGCTCCCTCATCGTCACCTTCAGGGGAGGCTTTGGAGAAAGAAGACTGAAAGATTATTGCCTCCTCTCATTCTTGCATGCATGGCAGGGTTGGGGTTGTGGCCAGTCTCTTTATGGTAAGCGTGGGAGGGATAAAGAAAAGAATTGTTCTGAAGAGAGTTCCTGAAAGCCAGGGTAAGAGGATATTACCCTGGGGTATGTCCAGACCTGCCCTTGGTATTACAGGACTTCAAAGATCAAATGTCATTTTGATAAACCTCCATATGCAAACAGGGCCAGAACTAGCCTAGTTCCTAAGAGTTTCAATGGAAGTTAGTAGTTAATAATAGAGGTTTGAGATTATAATTCTTGGGGGGTGAGAGAGAGAGAGAGAGACAGACAGACAGACAGAGACAGAGAGAGAGAGAACAAGGAACAACAACATGCCCTTTCAAGTCATTCTTCTAAGTGGCCCTCCTTTTCTGACCTGAAACCCATATCCTTCTAGGACATTCAGCTCTAAATTCTTCGTGGATTAGTCCACCAACAAGAAAATATAGAACCCCATCATCTAATATCCTTCTAAAAGCCCCATCTTTGAACACATGAGGTGTGGGTGGTGGTTCTAATATAAAATAACAACCACATTAGAGGTAATGCAATTAATTTTAATCAAAACACTAGTCACAGTGGGCCTCACTGTAGTAGCACCATGGATCTGCGCCCCTCCAGGACTAAGGCTACAAGCACTATTGATGACACATTGTAGTCCCTCTATGGAACATAGTCTGTGCTGAGGAGAGTCCCTCCCTAAACATCCTCTCCCTCATTTGTCCTCCTCAAGAGCAGCTGACATGTGGAGTCCCAGTGCAAAGAAGCATACACCGGATGCAGGCAGCTCCACAGGGACATTCTAGCTCGAAGCCCCACGATATGAACCGATGCCCTGTAGCTACAGCATCTCATTTCAACTTTCCTCTAAACTGGGCCCAAGCAATGTTGTAGCTGCTGGTCAAATCTGGTTTGGTACCTGTTTTCACATGGTTTATAAGCTAAGAAAGCTGTTTACATTTTGCATGGTTGAAGAAAAAAGAAAGAATAAGAATTTGTGATACCCAAAAATATTCCTTATCAGTGTCCACAAGTGAAGTTTCTTTGGAACACAACGAAGTTCATTTATTTGTGAATGTTTTCAGGCTTCTTTTATACTAAGAGAGGCAGTATTGGATAGTTACACTGAAACTGTATGACACACAAAGCCAAAGGTATTGACTGGAATGTAATAATTTTTTTTTACTTTTTAAAGAGAATACAAATTAAAAGAGAATACAAATTGCATCCACTTACAAATTAAAATTAAAACAGAAAGAATTACAAGTGATACAGAATTTCACTTAACAACGTAATATGAATTCCATGTATTTGTTATAATACATAGTGCTGTCTTCTAACCATTTATTCATATTACCAGGTATATGCATGTAGAATTGGAAGAAGAAAAAATATATAAGAAATTAAGAAGAGAAAAAGTACAAACAATTGAAAAACAGAGATAAAGAAAATTAAGCAGGGGTTGGAGAGATGGCTCAGTGGAATAAGCACTTCCCTGGCAAGCGCAAGAGCCTGAGTTCAATCCCCGGTTCCTCAAAAAAAAAAAAAAAAAAAAAAAAAAAAAGAAAAGAAACTTAAGCATTATCTACTCCTTTCCACAGATTAGCAGAAATGCACATTAGAGTTGTCCAAACCAACCTGCTCACATGCATAGGTAAACCTCTTTCCCCCACTGCCTCTCCTGTCCTTCTCCTCAGCTCAGTAACTCTTTCCCTTTGAACACATTCATTCCATTTTCCTAGTATCTATGGTACCCTTTGGATTCCATTTTTCTCTTTCAGGTTTTCAGACTAAGGAGACAATACAATATATGCACATGCAAGTCTGATTTATTTCATTTAAGAATATTTTCTGTAGTTGCATCCACTTACTGACAAAACACTCAAATTTATCCTGTTTTATAGCTGAATAACACTCCATTATGTAAAAATACCACATCTTCTTTATCCATTCTTCAGTTGATAGGCATCTGGGTTGCTGCCAAGATTTAGCTATGACAAATTGCACTGCTATAAACATGGGTGCACATATGTCATTGTGACATGAGGTTTTTGGTTATTCTGGAAAAACATTCAGGAAAGTAATAGCTGGCTTCAATGGGACCTCCAATCAGTTTTTTGAGGAACCTCCACAGTGATTTCCATAGTGGTTGTATGAGTCTGCCCTCCCACCAACAGTGAGAAAGGATTTGTTTTTCACCACAGCCCCTCCGGCATTTGTTATTGGCTGATTTCTTGATGTTAGCCATTCTTTCAGGGGTGAGAGGGAATTTCAGCGTTGTTTTAATTTACATTTCCTGAATAATCAATAATGTTGAACATTCTTTCATATATTTACTTGTCATTTGTATTCCTTCTTCTGAGAAGTGGTATATTCATCTCAGGTGCTCATTTTGGATTAGGTTTTGAATTCGGGGGGTCTGATTTTTTAATTCTTTATATCTTCTAGACAGAAAGAAGGCCTGTGTCTGAGGTACAGTCAGCTATAGTTTTTTTTTCCCCCCAGTCTGTGAGTTTTCCTTTAACTCTGTTGGAAATTTGCTTTGAAGTACAGAAACTTTTCCAAAAGATGAGATCCCAGTTGTTGATTCTTTGAAGTACTTCCCACGCAGTTTGGTTTTTGTTCATGAAATCTTTATCTACCCTCATGTCATTAAGCTAGCTACCTACAGGGCCAGCCAGATAACTCAGTGGACTAAAGCACCTGCTTAGGCAAAGCTCAATGGTCCTGGCCCTGGGCACACTGAGAGGTTTGAGACTGGGCATAGTGCATGCACCTGTAATCCAAAGCTCTCAGGAGAAAACAGGAGAATCACTATGAGTTCCATCTAAGTAGTGAGACCCTGTAGACCCTGTACTAAATACATTTTTTAAAAAAGATTGCTATGTACATTTTCCTCTAGAAGAATGTTTCTGTTTTAATATTTACTGTTTCTGTTTTAATATTTAAATCTTTGATTCATTTTGACTGTAGATTTGTGCATGGTGATAGGCATGGGTCTAGTTTTAGCCTTCGGTATGTGGAAAGCCAGTTTTTCCAGCACCATTTATTGAAGAGGCTATCTTCCTTTCAGTGAGCATATTTATCCCCTTTATCAGAAATAAGGTGGCTGCATACATTTGCAGTTGTGTGTGCATCTTCAAATCTGTTTTATTGATTACAGGTCTTTCTGAATGCCAGTACCATGCTGATTGTATCACAGTACCTTTATAGTATAATTTCAGGTCAAGAATTGTGATCCCTCCTGGCTTTCCTTTTTTTTTTGACCAGGATTTTTATACTGGTAGAAAAAGTTTTGCTGACCTTTGCCTTGACCTTGTTTGTCTTCTGAGAACCTTAATAGCTAACCATGATATTGCTTATTAAGATTATAATTTATGTGACCTTGAGCATCATCACCAATAGTATTGAACTGTGATTTTCTAACATATCAGCTACATGGAGTTTAATGATAAAATAAAGCATGCTTATCATATATTTTTTAGTATCTATCTTAAGTGTTTTTGAGTCCTCTGAGTCTCACTTACAGCTCATTTCCTGTAGATAATATCTGCTTATTTTTCCCACAGCCTCCCCAGTCCTGGTCCTCAGAACCCTGCCACATTGGAGGGCACATAATTTGGTTGGCTAAGGTGCTCATTGCATCCCTCTGCACACTGGACCGCAGGATGGATATGAGAGCCCAGCCCTGTGCAGCCCATATCTGTGTACTTGGAATTTTGTGAAAACAGAGCTCACACAGCTGGTGGAGTTTTCAGCTTGAAGATGCTATAGGTCACCATGACAAGAGGTGGCCCCAAGCTGAAGAAACAGAGGCACATTCTAGAAGGCTCCTTTCTAGCTCCCTGCCCAGCCATCATTTGAAAATAGGCCCTTTTATTGGCTTCAGCTAGTTTTAGATGGCTTTTGTCCCTTGCTAGTGAGAGGCCTCAGCATTCCAGAGTCTCTACCTGCAGTGCTCCTTGATTCTCACATTTTTCACATTAGGGGACACTGAAGCTCAGGGAGAAATAACCTGCTGGTCATGATAAATAAAATAAGAGCCTCGCAGTTTCACTCCAAATCCCTGATCTTTCTGATGTAAGATGCAGGTGATCTTATGCTTTCTAATTACATAGCAGCTGCAGAGAAAATGTTCTCTACAATTTATAATCAGAAAGTAAAGTAAATCTCTTTATTATGGCTGACAAAGTATGGGAGTAAAACCTATTAACTGTTATTTTCTGTAGAGATGCAAAAATTATTTTAAGAAAAATGTTCAGACTTTTCAAATGTATCATAGAAACACAAAGGACAATTTGAGGATTTCAAAATAAGTGAACTATAAATGCACAGATCTAGTTTCCTTTTAAATCCTTAAAGTCTTGAAACTTAGAACACAGAGTCTCTGGCTTGTTTAAGATTTATTTTGTGCTGGACACAAAAGTGCACACCTGTAATCCCAGCCCTCTGAGAGGCTGAGGCACAGGAGAAGCTGCAGTTTATGGCCAGTAACTCAATGAGATCTTGTCTCAGAAAAAAAGAAAAAGTAAAAGTTGTTCAGTACAAAGACCCTGGGTTTAGTACCTAGTACCCACCCCCCACACACATGTATTTGTTTCCTTTTAGCAATCGAAATGTTCAAGCAGTCACCAATGGCCAGGGTTACCTTCAGCAACCATAAAGCCTTTGTTATATTTTTACAAGTTAAAATATAGATGTTGATTTTTTTGATCATCGACAAATGCATGCCAGTGACAAAATAAAAGAATAGAAGATTGGAGAAAGGAATTAACATTGTTCAACATCTCTGCCACCCAATGGAAGCCATCTACCACTATTACTGTTTGGATGACGCTTTTCATACATAGAAACTCCTCACTTTCCCATTTCTGTTGAGGAGGAAGCTAGGCTTCCTCAGTTCTTCTGGTGAGGTCCCCCTCACCTGCAGGCGAGATAAGTGTCTTTTCTTTCCTTTTCCATGTCTCATTTAGCTGATCTATGTGTCTAACCAATTCATGTCTAGACCTGCTTATGCAGGCTTCCTATTTTTCCTCAATTTCCATGCTTCATGGTAATAGAAGCCTTTGAGATACATGTATTATTTTCCTCTTTTGTGCTTATTCATAAAATCCACTTATCATATTTTCCAAGACTGATTTGTATTAAAGCATATATCAGGGTCTTACATTATTTCTGTCTGAATAATATTCTATCATATGACTTTACACATTTTATTTATCCATTACCAGGTCATTTGGAATATTTTGCATAGCGAATTTCTTCTCATTGTAGATGTCTTAACTCAAATGATATTTCTTAGAAAGGCCAACTTTGATTACCATAACTAAATCTGCATAGTCTGAATTGCTCTCAGTTTTCTTCTTTTCATTGATCTTTTTCAAGAAGCATGACTTAACAATATAACATAAACAAAACTATATTATATATGTATTAAAAATAATATATTTTTATTTATGTAGTTAGTTTTTTGAGACAGGTCCTTACTAGGCAGTTCAGGCTGGCCTTGCGCTCACTTTGTAGCCATGATAGCCTCTGTGTTTCCTGTCTTTTAGTGTGCACATTCTCTTTAATCATCAGACATCTAATTGTTCCTTGTGTGCTGCAAGTATCCTTTTCAACACTGATTGAAAGATTACTGAAATAAGTATTAAAATAATTAAAAGTATTGTGTGATAAGTATTAAAATTATTGTGTAATAAGTTTTATGTAATAAGTATTAAAATTATTTAAAATTAATCAAAACTATGTCTACCTATACTCATAGATTTATGAGTTAGCCAAAACCTTGAATTTGAGAATTCTGAAGGACTTTTTGATAAATGTGTTAAGCTCTGTCTTTAACATACAATAGTTAGTTCAGTTGGAGGGAAATAATTTACACTAGATGCTATAGCTTATGTCTAGATGTCTCCCCAAAGCCTCATGTGGTCAGAAGTGGGGCTTTTTGGAGATGGCTAGATCTAGGGTGTGTGATGTTGGGATGAAGGATTTGATGCTTGGATTGATTCATGATGCAACACTAGGATTAAGGATGTGAGTGCTACTTGCGCTGAGAGGGGGCATTTTGGATGGAATAGAAGACAACGGATTTCTGAGGCTGCCTGTCACTTGCTGCTCTCTTCCTTCTGCCAGCCATGAACTGTTTCTCACATGTAGCCCCACTGCCACACTGCCTCGGAGCCAGCCAAGCATGCGCTTAAACCTCTACAAATTGTGATACAAATAAACCTTTCATCTTTAAATTTGTGTCAGGTATTTTTTTTCTCACCAACTACAAAAAATGACTAAGGTACCAGTACTCTTTAAACATTGTCATCAAACTGACATAAGCTTAAAATTCTCAAATGTCCGTGACTTCCTTACATGAGAAAATTTTCATTCAAGTGGTCACCACACACAAATTGGAAAATTTCCTTTCTATAATGGAAGATGGCTTCCGTTGAATGTGAAGTAGTACACAGCATGTCACAACAATGGGACACAAAAATGTGACCTGAAAAAATATGATATATTTTAAATTTGGGATCAAAGATCAGAAGCAGCAGAATCTATATGACATATGCAGGCCCGGGGAGATAGCTCAGTAGAATAAGAGCTTGCCTGGCAAGTGCAGGGTCCTGAGTTCATACCCTGGTACTGTCAAAAAAAAAATGACACATGCACTGTCTCTGTGAAAAGTTGCCCTCTGACAAGCCAGGTCACCTTTGAGACTGTTCAGCCCAGTTACCACCAGCATTGAGCCCAGAGTGTTCCACTTCATGTGACAGCTTCTCAATGTCTTGCCCTGAATCAGCTCATTGTGAGAATTTTCTAAAATAGTTCATTCTCAAGTTATTATAACTTTTTGAGTATCCTAAAACTGAGTGAAGTACAAATATTGCTAAATGGCTCATTGTATTCTAACCAAGGACTTCACCCATGAGCTATGGAAATGTACTCTTATCCTCTCTCAATGCACCTCAGGCAAATCCCATGGAGCCCACATTTTATTAAGTACAAAATTAAGATATCCAGCACTTGGGAGGCTGAAAACAGGAGGATTACTAAGTCTGATCTGTACAGTGAGAACCTGTTGACCCTGTACTAAATACATAAAAAAAATAAAATAGAATCAACATAAACATTTTACAGAAATGTAAAAAAAAAAAGACATTACCTTGGAATCCTTGATCTTGAGAGATTATATTGCCAAAAATTTATTGATAAAATGAAATCAAGCGTTGGATTTGATTAAACATAAAGATGGAGGAGCACACTGGGTGAAACTCTGAAGTAAGCGGGACTTGGGGGGGCTGGTAGTTATTCGAGTTAGGCAAGGAAGATTCAGTAAGTGCTCTCTAGAGAATATTTTTGACCATTTTTCTTCTTTAAAATATTTTTTAAAATATATTTAGCTGCTGCAGGGTCTCACTATACAGCTTAGAATCACAGTGATCCTCCTGTTTTCAGCCTCCCACATGCTGAGATTACAGAGATGCACCACTGTGTCCTGTCTCTGGCTGGCTCAATCTGCTCTGGGGACGGAGGGAGGAGAAGTAGAATGTGGTACCAGGGATTGAACTGCAGTCTGTGTGAGAGAGAAAGCTGAATCATGAAGACTGAGCCAGTTTCTCTGAGTGCTCCAGAAGAGGCTAAGCAACCCTATGCAAAGGACCATGGATTGAGGACGCTGGATGCTGCTTGCATCTTACAGCAGTGTTTTTTGGGCATCAGTTCCATCCTCAAATCTCAGCTCCCTCTTTTGTGAAAAGAATGAGTCACCTCTCAAGTTTGCATGGGACTAATGGAAACAGTGCATATAAGACCCTTGGAAAGTGTAAATTATCCATGGGGATGGGAGCTAGAAAGAGCCCTTGGGGATTCTGAGAACATAAGTTATTATTATCATGGAGTAGGTTTTACTTAGTTAAATCAAGAGAAGTTTGGAGAGTTAGCAAGATATGTAATTTACAGACTGTCCTTCATCCAAATATCTTATACTTTTTCTTGCTTATGCAGTACTTCTGTAAACTTCAAAGAGGAGTTTGAACAAAAGACTGTGTAAGGTTTTGTGCTATCTTCTCTCTGAGTGCTGGGTTTCCCTGCCCTGGCCAAGGATGCGATGAGCTGCCTGCACTCCTGTCACTACTCTATGGGGTGTGATCAAAACATACAATAAACCTTTAAATTAAAAAAAACTATTACAGTAAAAGACATATTGGCACGAGTCTCCCTCAGAACACTTCCCTTGCTTCTAATAACCTTAGTCTGTCTTTCTTGCACTTTCTGAAGCAGTTCTTGAAGTCCTTTGGGGTGAGCGTCTTTACAAATTATGATCCAAAATACAGTGAATGCTGCTACAGGAGTGCCATCCAATGGAAAGCCAGGATCCAGAAAACACAAAGATGCATCTTCAGGTAGTCACTGGATCTAGCACCATGTAATCTCTGGATTTTCCCCAAACCAAAAAATGACCGTGGAAAGTACAGGTTTTGAATTGGCTCAGAACTTTGAGACATCCAGAACAGTACAACTAAAGACACTCATGGAAATGGACGTCTAAAACTGCTTCAGAAAATGTAAGAACTGTGAGATGACTGCAACTGAAGTGAGGGAGAGGACTCTGAGGGAAATGAGCAGCGATGTGGATGTGTGTTTCACCATATTTTTAAGCCACACCTTATAAGTGAAGGCCACACCTCCTGGGAGAGTATCAGGTAGTTGAATTCCCCTTGGAGCTTTGTCATGATAACCAAAGCCAGATCTTTCCCTAGTGTGATTAGACACGCAGACCCTTTTTCTTCCTGTTGGCTATCCCCTGGTACTGGCACTTAAGAAATATTTGATTTCTCTTCTTCCTATTAGATCAGGAAGCACACACCATATTGCAGGCCTATTACTGCTGTCACACATACTAGTTGCAAACAAGTGTAAGGAAAAAACACACACACACAAACATACATACACAAACAGACATCATCTCTGACATTTCTATGTAGCAATAGCATAATTATTTCAGTGGGCTTTGGAAAAAACATCTGCCACTGCAGTTGAATCTTAATGTAATAGAATTCTGGCCACTAAGCAAGGTATTTAAGGAAGAATATTCTCCCAGTGGCGTGACATGATCGATCATGCATTTCAGAGTGAGCATTCACTCCACAAACGTCTGCTTTGTGCCTCCTTTGGATAGGAGCTGAAAAAAGTGTGTCTGAGACCAAGAGAGATGTAGCAACTAATAATCAGAAGATAGACCGAAAACCAAAAATTATCCACTTGCTTAATTACAGTGATCACATGTGCTATGAATATGGTTATCAGGTTACATAGAGGACACCCAATTAAATCTGGATTTCAGACAAATGAAAGCATGAAATGTTTTTGTGCTTTCTCTAAACTTCTGATTTAACTTGGTCTCCTCTAGTGTTAGTGGCTCCATGCACTGACCTAGTTGGGAAGGGTTTCAGGACGTCTAGGAGCTCCTTATGGTAAAGCCCATTCTCATCAGTTTTTCATGGTGAGGCTGGTGACTTCCATGTTGGGGTGCAAAGGAAGGCCTCAAGCAATTCACTGTATTTCAAAGACGTAAGTGAGCCTCAGATGTAGCTAAAGAAAGAACATGGAAATGTTTACCCAAAATGCAGTCTTAGGTGAGAAGTGGATTTTTTAAATGTAATATTATTATGCAAGGTGACTTACATAGTCCATGACAGAGGGGCTTTATAAGGAGTTTCCACCTGGAACCACAGAGCTCTAAGCACGTGACTCTACTCAACGCAAGCCAGGAAATTCCTTCACTGGTCACAACCATACATCCTCTGCCTACGAAGGGGACCTTGAGAAAGAAAGAAAAAAAGTGTGTGAAAGCACACCATTTCCCCAAGGCAAGACCAATAACCAAGAAAGTAAAACCCCAAGCCCTGATAGTGTCAGCTTTCGTGTAAGAACACACATTTCCCTTTCCCGGTGATTGGCTTTTCAGGCAGCATGGTGTGGGGCCAAAGCTCTGGGCGGCAGACGCCAAGGCGCATGTCCAGAGATGCAGAGGGGTGTGGGGCAGTGGGCTCTGCGTCCCTCTGTGTGGTCCCAGTTCTCACTCCATTGCCCCTTCCAGAGCCCAGATAACTCCTGAGTCTCCTCCTTTTCCCTTCTCGTGCTCCCCATGCAGTTCTCTCTGTTGCCACAGACCCTGTCAGCTTTGACATCGGCCTCTTCATTCTTTGAGACTAGATTTTCCTTTATTGGTTAAGTCCAGCTAGTTTTGGCTCACTGATTCAGGAAAGTGGCATTACTTCTTTAACTTTAAAGAAGAACTAAATCATTCCAGCAAAATCTAAAAATGTAGAGGTCTTTCACTTGTTTGGTTAGGTTAACTCCTAAGTATTTTCTTGATGCTAATGTGAACGGTGTTGATGCTGATGTGAAAGGTGTTGTTTCCCTAATTTCTCTCCCAGGTACAGAAATGCCATTTTTGCATACTGACTTCATCTTCTGCTGTGCTACTGAATTTAGTTATTAATTCTATGAGTCTCTTGGTGGAACTTTTGGAGTCATCTGTGTAGTGTTTCATGTCATTCATAAATAATGATAATTTAATTTCTTCCCTTTTTAAATTTTGCGCAGCTGGAACCCACAGTGATCCTCCTGTTTTCAGCTTCAGGCACGTGCCAACATGCCCTGACTTGGCAGCAGGCTCGGTGCGCCCTGGTGGCGTGTGGCGTCACCAATCGAACCCCGGCCCCTGTGCCTGCCTAAGCAGGGTTTATCTCACTGGCCCTAATTTCTTCCTCTTTATGTTTTTTACATCTTTCTCTTGTATAATTTCTCTGGCTAATATTTCCAGAACTAGTTAACAAAATAGGAGTGGTGATAACTGGCATCCTAGGCTTGTTCCTGATTTTAAAGTGAAAGCTTTCAGTTTTTGTCCATTTAGTATGATATTGGCTGTTGGTTTATCATAGATGGTTTTTATCAGATTGAGATAAGACCTTCTGTTCCAATTTTCTTTAGCATTTTTGTTATGAATGGGTGTTGGATTTTGTCAATACTATTTCTGTACCTGTTGAGATTATGATGTGATTTTTGCCTTTGCTTCTTTTTATGTGATACATATCTATCGATCTATGTGTGCTGAACCATCTCTGCATCCCTGGAGTGAATTCTATTTGGTCATGATATATGATCTTTTTGGTTTTGTATTTTTATTTTTATTTTTTTGTGGAACCTGGGATTGAGCTCAGGCCCTTGAGCTTGCCAGGGAAGTGCTTATTCCACTGAACCATCTGAAAATTATTTTAAAATTATTTTTAATGTATTTGGTACAGGGTCTCACTGTACCACTCAGACTCCTAGTCATCCTCTTGTTTCCAGCCTCCCAGTGCTGTGATTACAGACACGCACCACCATGCCCAGCCTCAGTGGCCACTCAGTGTGCCTGGGTGTGAAGCTGGGACTCTAGCCAGTCCTGCGGTTGCCTAAGCGGGCACTTAGTCCTCTGAGTTATCTCACCAGCCTTGTACAATCTTTGTGATGATTATGAATTTTGTTTGTCAGTATCTTATTGAGGATTTATTATTTTATTAGCTAGATGTGGCTTTTAGTTATTAGCTCTAGTGCAATCTCTTCTTATGAGTAACTTTCTTTTTTTTTTTATGAGTAACTTTCAAAAAAATAATTTCTTCTGGTTATGAAGTCTAAAGCTTAACAGAGAGTCCAAACCACAAAGTACAGAAAGAATATGTTTCATAATGTATTGCAAACATTTAACTACAACACTGATTATTATTGACTAGGGATTGAACCCGTGGTGAACAATGACATTGAGTGAGATGACTGGTGTTGTTTTACATTTCTATTCTCTATTTGGAGTACTGAAGTTTGGACTGAGGTACATCTCCATCCTTTTATTAATGCTGCAACAGAGTCTTGCTAAGTTACTAAGTTGTTCAGGTTGGATTTGAACTTGTGTTCCTTCTGTCACAGCCTCCAGAATATCAGGACTTTTTTCAGAAAAAAAAAATGATTCTGCAGATTAAAGCTAGGGGCTTTGCAATTACAGTCTCTAATATTGAGCCACACCCTTCATATTTAATAGACATGTGATACAAATGGTTAGGGAGATGTCACACTCATGCAATATTTGATATGCAGTGGAATAGTTCTTTTACAGTACCCAAAGGGCTTGTGTTAACTTAGATCCCCATAAAAATGGAAAGGAAAGGGTTAAGGAAAGGCTGAATCTGCTCTTTGGAATGGACTATGTGCTTTCAGTGGTAATAGAAAGTCCATTTCCACTGTCATACATGAAGTCATTAGCCAGTTGGGGTGTAGGAATCCATCCTATGAATTTTCTCCTTTGCTTATCAAGTGGCCCAATAATTTGATGATAACTTTTCACTATCTGCATCTATAGCTCATATTATTCTATCAAGAAACAATTTTTTTCCTTGTCTCCTTGTATTCTGGCCTGAGGTGTTTTATTTTCCAAAGTATGACAGCATTTTCTATGCCTGGATGTATCTGTTTTACAATTGTGCCTCACCAACATCTCACCAATGATATTAATGCACATTATACTTCCAATAATTAGCCTTTCATCTTTAGGAGAAAAAAGAGGTGATTTCTATTGCTTGCAATAAGAGGTCAGGCTAATGGACCTGCTCAAGATGAAACTTGATTTGTCTTGCTGCATGTCCTCACAAAAGAGATTTAAGTGTTAATCCTCATTGGTATTTCCCAATTTTTAAATAATTCATTTCACTTTTTGTTTTAATTATACAAGTAACACAAATGAGTTCAAGTTGTTAAATTCTTATGATCAAATTTAATGGAACATTTTCTTTCTTGGCACTCCTGATTTGTGGTCTCTGCTACCAGCTCCTCCCAGCTTCTAAGGCTAGAGTTTGGCTTTTTGTAAGTATTTGTGATCTGATTGTGAAACACAGCCATCATGGTGGAAGGCAGGGGGGAGAAAGCACACCAAAAGCTACGTGAAAGCTACAGCTTGATATTTTTCCTCAAGATACATGTTGAAGTAGTATATTATGTGGCGTTTCTCCAACACTTCACTCATGTCACCACAGTGCCCCTGCAGAGCTTCCCACATGGATGCATCTAGTGTCCCGTGCTGCCCTTCCCTGTTCAGCCACCGCCTGAGCCATGTGCATTTCCACCTGCCAGTGAGGACCTCGCAGGTCTGAGGAAGTGTTTGCATGTGGAAGAATTTTCTCCAGAGACTTTAACTAAAGACAGATGCAGACTCAGAAAGAACCCAGCTACCTTCTATGCACCCAGATGCAAACAAATGAGCAGAAGCTGGCCGGAGTAGTGGTGCACGCCTGTAACACAAGCGTTATGGGAGGCTAAAGTGGCAGGATCATGAATTCAAGTCTAAGAAGCTTAGTATCTTAGCAAGATCTTGTAAATAAAATAAATAAATAGATAAATGGATGAGATTATAGTTCAATATGAAGGCCCTGGACTAGATCTTCATGACCAAAATTGAGTAGACATGTAAAGCAATACTAGTCTTCTCATACATTTTCATTTTTTTGTCATTATTTTTCTTTTAATTTCTGTCATTTACGCTAAAATATAATAGATTTATCCTGGTATTGTATTAACAAATACCTAATTTGTTTTTAATTAATATAAAAACATTGATGGTTATAATTCAAAAGCTGCTTGAGGTTCTCAGTGATTCATTTTATTTTATTTTATTTTGAAGAGTAAAAACAAAAGCAAATGCAAATAGAAGAAACAAAGACAGAAATGGTAGCACACAACAATACTCTTATTATAGATTTTCAAAACAAGCACAGTAAATTAATGGTTGTGATATTACCTATTTTTATTATCAAATCTGTTGCTTAGATTAACAGATAGTTATGCAAAATTGGACAAATAATTGAAAATTTGCACTTGATTTCAATAAACCATGGTATTTTCTTGTCTTTTTTTACTTTTTTAGAGGTTTATTTAAAGGGAGCATAATAATAATTGATGAGACATTAGAAATGGTGCACACTTAGAAAACCAATATGAGATGTATTCACCCTCTTCCATGGTTTTTAGGAGCAGCAAGGAGTCTTGAGACCAAAACATTTCCAGAGTGCTGCATGAGACTAATAAGTGATGGCTGGGAATGAGGAGCACAGAGATGCAGGATGGATGGAGTTTCTCCATCTAGGGGAACCTTGCAAGAACTGGTTCTTATCTAGCCATCCTTTCATGTGTCTCTGAGGACAAGAAGTAGTATTGGGGCAAGTGCTTGAACACAGCAAGTTGTACATGCTCCACTTGGGACAGGATGGGTGGGTCTTCTCTGTTTGACCATATTTTTTGGCAGTTCCAAATTATTTAGATATTTTAACTCAAAGTTGCTTTCTTGGTCTAACTAAGCAGATGCAGTATGGTTTTAGGGGTGTGCCAACACTTGGGCTTATTTGGCTAGGATAGTGCACAATTCCACTTAATCAGTAACACAATAATTTTCTACCAGGGCCGACATTAAACATTTGGTTGTTCCAGAGCTGGCAGAAAGCTTGGCTGAGGGAAACAGTATTTGGAGAACACTGACTTAGCAACTCATTTCTTCAGACTTACAGATTCCCACTGTGGGCAGGTATTATAAAACCTGAGGATTTATTTATTTTTGCAATACTGGAGATTAGTCCCAGGACCTTCACATTGAGATACATTCTCAGTTCTTTATATTTTCTAATTTTGAGATAGGGTCTGGATAAGTTGCTAAGGAAGGAATCAAATTTGCATTCCTCTTGCCTCAGCATCATTCGGTGCTGAGATTATAGGCATACAGCACGAGGGATTTATAAACACACAGATGCATGTGTTGTTGGTTGCGATTTTCAGTGAGATTTTTCCTTCGGCTTGATTGGGCTCAAATTAAGGAGTCCCAGAGTAGAACTGAAATATCTGTACTATGAGAAACCTCCTTGGCTGTTTTGTTGATTGCAAAACCAGTGTTGAGAATCTCTGCAAGACAAGTTACAAACTAAAATGCCTAGGAGAGGCCAGCAGGTAACAAAATGAGTTAAGCAGAGTACTGTAAGTAAGGAGGGCAAGCTGCCGCTCATTCCTGTCATGGTTTGGGGCTTTTGCAAGGGGAGCAACATAATACAGGAATACAGGACACAATTTATAAAAATATGTTAAAGAACCATAAACAAGAGTGCAGGTACTCTGTCCATGCACTAATGACCAAAGAATCCAGCTGAAGACCTGGATCCCACAGTAGTGTCCTGTATGAGTCCAGCTAAAGACCTAGAGCTCATAATGCAGGTCTGCTTCATGGATATATGCTGGAAAGGCCCCAAGGTCAGTGGGGGAAGCTAGACAGTCTATGCCAGTGGCATGAATAATCTATGCTAGCAGTCTGAGGAATAGCAACTGGAACCAGGAAGCAACGCTTAAAGTAAAAATCAGAAATCTGAGAACTACCACAACCATCGTCAGCAAAGGTGAGGTCACGAGCTCCTTCAGTGATGTGGAAATCTGAGTTCCCATCAGGAAAGCCAAAGTGACAAGCTTCCTCAGGAGGATGAGCGGGCACCATCTGCCCCTCCAGAGCCAGGAAGCAATGATTAAGATGAGGACCAGGGCTCCTCCAAAATAAACCACAGCCACTCTTAGGAACAACAAGGACCTGAACTCCTCCTCCAACAAGCACAGCCAAGTGCATCAGGAAAAACAAAGGGCTGGGGAGATAGCTCAGTGGAATAAGCGCTTTCCTGGCAAGTTCAAACCCCAGTGGTGCCAAAAAAAGGAAAGACAGCATGACAAAGTCCTCCTGCAGAATAGCCCAAGCGAACTAGCAGCTTCCAGCAGCTCCAGTACCTTCCCTAACAGCCTCTCAGCAGCATCTCTAGTTCTGTCTCTGATGCTGTAGGCAACAGTTCTCAGGTGACCCTCTCACACCCAGCACCATGGTAATTCAACTCAGCTGGGTGTAACAAGTTGCCCACTAGTTAACAATCTCCTACAACCCATCCCTAGTCAAATTGATGAACATACACATTTCTTAAACTAGTCTTTAGTGGCAGATTTGTGAAAAGTTAACATGTCTTGCACTAGATTTACATTAACATTATAATTATATTTACATGATTTTTGCACTCATTCCTGTATTGAAAACAAAATATTCAAAGGGTGACAAAAACTTAAGGTTATAATACTTGGACTAATTGACTGATTACCAACACATATAAACATGACATTCAAAGCATTAAGAGAATTGTGTCATGAAAGGAAGAATCAATGTTCAAACTTATTTTAAGAAATTTCTGGGGGGCTGGGGAGATGGCTCAGTGGAAAAACACTTCCCTTGCAAGCACAGGGACCTAAGTTCAATCTCTCACTCTGAAAAAAAAAAAAAAAAAGAAAAGAAAGAAATTTATGTAACCATCCAAAGTACACTGACCAGCCAAGAGCCCTGAAAACCAAAATAGGAGAGACCCTCTGCTAGTCAAACATTACTATCTGCTAAAAGCTTTAGCATTTTTAGCAATGAATTTAGCAATGAAATAATTTTAATTTAAGGCCTACTCACTTTTAGGCATAGTTCTAATGCACATTAGTACACTATAGTAGAGTATGAACATGTTTATTATATATGCAAGGAAACAAAAAACATTCATGTAACTTGCTTTACGGTGATATTTCTTTTATTGTGGTGGTCTGGAACTGAACCTGCAGTAACTCTGACTTATGTCTGTACATCTGTATACACAAAAATAAAATGAAGTTATTTAAAAACATTAACTCTGAGCACATGAGACTTTTAGGAGACATTAGATAGAAACCATAACAACTCAAAAATCTCTTTTTATTAATGCTGTTGCCGTTGGCATGGTTCTTACCATCAAAAATCCCCTTACCCACTGCATTTTTGTCTAGAGTTTGTCCACGGCCCATGCCCTCTCTGGCCCCTTTTCTGCAGTGTCACCCCAGGCATGTAGTATTGAGATGGCCTGAAGGCACTGAGAGGCTTTGTTGGGTGATGCTAGAGCCCAGACCAAGAACATCTTATAGAACACCAGAAGAAATCATGAAAATCAGAGATTTGGAATCTGTTTGTTTCTCTAATAGCCTGTAACACAAAGGCAAAGTCTATTCATGTGGTCAAGCCTTCAGGCCTTAGCCAGTTTCTATCCAGTATAACAGTAGTATACTGTGTTTTGGGGTAGCTGCCTTATATCTCTAATTACACTGTGGAATACATTACCTTGGAATACATACCTGGAAACCAGAAAATACAGAATTTGATGATCTACAGAGACAGCTTGGAACAAAGAGGGAAGGAAGATAATAGACTGAGGCCATTCGAGGACTGGGCATAGGATCTGTAAACTGTTCTCCTCAGGTAGACAGAAGCCTCCCTGAGATCCTAGGGGAATGTTCAACTGATTGAGTGTTTTCCTTTCTATTCACTGTCCCTGTGTTCCTGAGACATCCTTCCCCAAAATACCTGGGTACAAGTCTTTATTCTGGGTTTTGCTTTCATGATAAACTGTAATTATTAATTTTATTCAGGTGTATACACAACAGTTCCCAAGGTGTGTTCTCGGGACTTCTGTCTTAGTTATTTCTTTCGCTGCTGGAACAAAATACCTGATATTTGCAAGAAAGGTTTATTTAATTCACAACTTGTAAAGGTTTCAGTTTATAGCCACCTAGCTCCAAGGGAAGGGGGTGTGGCAGAGAGGCACCAGAGAGAGAAGCAGTCCATGGTATGGCAGGCAGCAGGCAGCAGAGCAGCAAGAAGCAAGCAGCCAGCCTTCTGTTCCTTTCATCCCATCCAGGACACCAGCATTTTGGGTGCTGTCATCTAGAAATATGATAATTCCAAGGAGTGGACTGATTTAATGCCACACACCCTTAATCCCAGAATCAGACATTGTACATCCAGCCAGTTCTGAACAGGGGGTACATGAGGGGATTTAGGGGGAAACTAAGTATAAGCATAACAACACTTTCAAGTCTTTTTTGAGGACCCCTTTTCTGAAAATTTTGGTTTCAGGAATTTAAGAATATAGTATTAAGACATGATAGCACTAAGGTATTTCTTATAGCTATTGATCTGAAGTTTTAACATTTGAATCTAAATTCATTTAAATATAACATCAACAAAGCCATCCAATGTTGATACAAGTGAATTCAATGAAAAAGAAACTTTTCCAAAACACTGCCAATGATCTCTTAAGGGGGGTGAAAGTATTTTTGTAGTGTGGCGACCCGCATCTACAGTGCCAGCTCCTCAAGAGGCCAAGAGAGGAGGGTCCTGTAAGCCTCAAGTTGAATGCCAAGCTGAACAATATAGATGCAACCTCAAGAACAAAGAGTAAGATTATTTTACTATTTTGCACATTTTTTTTAGTACATAGCTAAATAGAAGGTATCTGTAGCTTCATATAGGTGTTTCTGTACATATTTACTGATAGGTTGTTGTAGGTCAGTATCATTAAAAAAATTTTAGCCCCACAGAAGAGATGTGGGCAGAAAAGGTGGAGTATTTGGTAGTGTTTTCAGAGAACTGTGTCTACTTTTTTGTTATGATACCAAATCTCAACAAATCAGTTCTTAAAGATTAGATGTAGTGTGGAATCTATACTTTAACCAATGAAAGATTTTGTCCTTTACTACATTAAGATCCATTTGATCTATATTATAATTTAGGTGGTTCTTTAACTCATATGTGAATTTATACATTAATTAATGGTCTATTAGCAAATATTGCTTCAGAGAACTGTTCAGATCTTTCAATTCCTGACACATTTCATTACACAGAATAATTTTTAAAACATCTACCGATTCCCTAAGAAGAGCCTTCACTTATACAGAAGTCACTGTAGTGGTTGTCTCCTGAAATTTTAATTTTTGTTTGAAAATGTCAGTGTAGTCAATGGCAATGAATGCTCTCAGTTTTCTTTTTCTTTCTCGCTCTCTCCCTCTCTTTCTCTCTTTCTTTCTCTTCCCCCATAACTCTCTTCTTCTCATTTTCCTGCCTTTCCCTCTTTTTCTTCTTTTTCGCCTTCCTCTTCCCTTCTCCTTCTTCCTGTCTCCCCTGAGGACTGTACTCAGGAGCTTTGCATTGAGCTACATCCCTTGCCATTTTTTGGATACAGAACCTTTTAGGTTGCTGAGCTGGACTCACCCTTGTCATTGTCCTCTCTCTACCTCTCAGAATGCTGGGATTACACCATGCATGGCCACACCCTCCTGAAAATTTCGTTTTTGTATTTGAGCTCAGCTATATGTTTGAGCATTAAACGAAACATTGAATTTTTAACTTTACTTTAAATGCTTCTTGAGATTCAAGAGAAAAGCCTAGTTGAATTTTATATTTTACTTTTACTTTCTTTCCTTGAGTTCTGGGATTCCTTGCATTCTCAATAGCTGGAAATAGTAATTTTTACCACTGTCATCATAATTAAATATAATATGATAATGGTTAAGATTATGAATCACTGTCTTAATGAATAGTAATTATATTGCTCATTATTATGACAGTTACTATGATTATTATTTGTGATTATAGGCCATCCAGAAATGACAAGTTCTTCCCTAAAATGAATATTATAAATAATGACAAAGATGCCAACAACAGTATAACAATCGCATTCTGTAGTTTGCAACACATGTAAACTGTTTTAAGCATGAGACTTCTTAAACACATACCTGGTATTTCTAAACAATAGGCCAAATAAATGATACAGAAGATTTTGATAGCTCTCAGTACCTAAGAACCCCAAGTATCAAAACAAATGGACCAAAAGCTTTAAAATTTGGTAATTAACCAAATATCTACTTGATGAACTATTACTACCACTATTTTGTGGAAAGTGACATAGATCATCAGTATTCAATTTCAAATTTCTTATTGCTTAGTGATACAAGTGAAATGGAAAAAAAGCCCTAAAATGAAACAACAAAAATACATAGATCATGACTGAGGAAGAGGGGTGCAGTGCGCAACTTCCCCTGAGAAGCATCAATTGCATCTGAAAATGAGCTCTTTAGGCAGTGAGGCCAACGTTCCTTAGACTCCTGGGTGAGGCTGTGATTTCCCTGAGCCCCACGTTGGGTGATGCTAACTTTTGGATTTTTATTTCCCTGAGGAGTGGAATAGCAGGGAACTATTTCCCTTGTAAATTCTTTCAAGAGTTTGAAGATGTCTGTGCTTTAAATTGTAAACGGGTTGAAAGGTGTTAATAATAGCAAAATGGTAGCAGACCCATATGGAAAGATACTCAGAAAATACTCACATCGTACTGAAAATCTAGCTCTGTTCTCCTGTTTCAAGCTTGAATTATTATCTTATCCAATACTCTAGGTAGGATATCAATTCTTGTTTTAGGGAAAATTTAATAAAAAAGATGTATGATGTGTTTGTATAATACATAAAGTATAAAATTGTCTAATGAAGAGAACAAGTATGGGATAGCAATGTTATTCCTTAAAAGCCCAGTGAAAGAAAGAAGTATCCCATAGAAAAATAATACTAGTGTACCTATATTATGTTTTGTATGTCACATGACCTTAGTGGTACCCTCTAGGTGACACAACAGGTTCTATGTGTCCCTCACCTGTGTCCGAGAGCTGTGCTCTGCTGGTGCTGAATTATCAGCACCTACCACAATCTTCAGCACATGACAGACATGCAATAAAAACATAATGGATAAATTAATATCTGATAGAAATCACTTGATGATGGGATTTAGTACTAACGGGCACATATATCCTACATGTGACGTTTGTGTGTGTGTGTGTGTGTGTGTGTGTGTGTGTGTGTGTGTGTTTATTAATTCATTCTTCATCTGTTCAACAGATACACATCGAGTGCTTCCTGTGCTTGCTTACTATGCTAGGCACTAGGGATACAGGAAGAAGTGGACAAGATAAGACTTCTCCTTCCATCCTTCTAATGGGCGAAGAAACTCTTAAGTATTCAGACTCATGTTTAGGCACAAATTCTGAGAAGTTTAATGAAGGAAAAAAAGTGTAATTGCATAGGTAAGGTGGACTTTTTTCAAGGACTGCATTAAAAAACTAGTGAGAAAAAAGTGGAGATGCTATAGGTGAGGGATATAGCACTTGGGAAGTTTTCAAGGAGCGAGGAATACAGTACTTTCAGGAAAGTATTTTTAAAAATCAGTGTATCCTGAGGTAGGGAACAAGTGGGCTGGTGCTCCAGGAGAGGTTTGATTCTGGGATATATGGACAGATGTACAACACCTCACAGTATTCAAAATTTATCTGAAATGGAAGAAGGAAGGCTGGCCTGTTTCTAAAACTCTGTTATACCCTCGACTTGACTCACAGTTCCGGAAGTTAAATGTTCCTTGCAGGTCTCACACTGTTTCACTTTCTTTAACCAAGAGCCGAATGTTGCTGACTAACATGAATAACTTTAGTAACTGCTTTCAAATCCTTTTGGCCTTTGATAATAGATGGAAAGAAAGCATTACTTATTCATCCTGAGTTTTTAACCATTGCATATGATATAATAACACATATTTGCACACTCACTAAGAGACTAAAATGGTCACTCACATTTCTAGAAGGTTCTTGGAGGCTCACACACAGGCACAGAGCTGGAGGCATTTTATGGTGCAGTCCAGACTTTACTCAGTGAAATTCCCACCCTTGTTTTATAGACTCCACTTCACTCTACGTTCAGATAAGCATCTGAGGAGAATGGAAACACCTGTCCTAGCTAGGCCACAGCTTGCTCCTCCTCTCTGGCAGTAATTTTAGTCTGTGCTATAAAGCTTTCAGGAGTGAGGCTCTCCCCAGCAGAAGAGCTTACTTGAAAGTTTGTGAGGTATGGGGACCTTTTACCTGGGAGTTTTTCTCTTCTTTTGAAAATAAAATTCTGATTTTTCAATGCTTGCACATGCAAAAGTATTCTATTGAAAGACAATAAAGAAAAATGCAATGAATGAAGACTATCAATAAACCAAGATAGCTTGTTGTCTTTTACTTTTAAGAAGAAATATGCTATTTATACACTCTAGCTTCAAAGCAATACCACAATTTCAACATCTTATGCAGAGAACTAGTGTTTAGAATGATAAAAGTGAGACAGGTAAGGGACTCACCTTTGAGATCAACAAATGCTCATCTTTGGAACACTGCAGTCTGGACTAATCACTTTTAAAGGGTTCCTTAACAAAACTAAGAAAAAGAGCCATTGCCAATGAAGATGGAATATACCAGGCAGTTTAGTTAACTGAAGGAACGACCCACTGCCAAAATTTTGGTTAACTGATAGCCTACCATGCATTTACTGGATTCTGATACACTTTCACTAACTACTAAAATCACAATTATGTGACATTCATTGAACCCCTTAGAAGGAGTTATCACATGGAATTAAACTAAATTAGACTCCATATTTAGAAATAACAGCTTTACCAAAAGATAGAAAACTGGTTTTGATGCTAATACCTTCCTACTATTTTTTTCTATCACCATTTTTTAAAAGTGCACAGAAGTATTATGTGTTTTTAATTAAACTGTCTCAATAGTAGAAGTTATTTGTAAACAACCTCCCAAATTTGTTGCAACATGATTTAATACTAGATATTGTATGAAACTAAAAGAAAATAAAACCTGCCAGGATAGGGTTCAGAAATGGGCTGTGCATGCAATGATTTACTTGTGGTTATGATTCTAGATACCTACCCACAACCAATGAGAGAGAGCGGAGTATGAAGTGGGGTGCACACAAATGGGGTGCACACTCCACTGTGCACATTTCAGAACACAGTTTCTTTTGTACAAATGTATTCTGGGCATTTTTCTTTTAGACCAGCAACCCAGTGAATATTGGGGGTAAAGGCCAGCAGCCAGAGATAATACGGGAGAGGGTGTACACGTTCACACAGTTGTTAGCACTGGCAGAAAAACCATCAATCCTAAGGCCAGCCGAATAGCTTAGGAGATTAAAGCACCCGCAAGCAGGTGCAGGGGCTGGGGACTGATCCCCAGGCCTGCTGTGCTGGCCCAAACCCTGGGTGCGCTGAGACTGTGATTGGGACTGCATATGGTGGCACGCACCTGTAATCCCAGCTCTTGGGAGGCTAGAAACAGGAGGATCACTGTGTGTCCGATCTTGTAGTGAGACTGTAAACACCCTGTAGACCCTTCACTAAGATATAAAAAGAAAAAAGAAAGAAAAACAAAGAAAAGAAAAACCACCAATCTTTACGCTTGATGTGACCAGCAGGGAGAAGCCTCCCTCATCTCCCTCTCCCTCAACTGTGCTCAGGGGTTCAGTTCATAGTTAGGGTGGTTCAAGCAGTTAAAGCGGTGAACTTCTAAAATGCAATGATTGTCACCCAAAACTTTCTGTGGCTGCCTCACTGGAACTTCACAGTGCATTTGCAGAGATTGCCCAGTTCTCCTGAGACTAGGGCCATGTGATTACACTCTGTTCCCATGGGAGGGCTGCGCTGGAATTTGGGTTTCATGCCAGTGGGGAAAACAAAACATTTTCTCTTTGCTGTTGCCATTTTGATCTGTCTAATAGACACACAGGTACCCATATTTCAAATGCCTTTGAACCAGAATAACAGTACTTTTCCTAGAGGAGCTTTGTCATGTGTTTTGTTGCCTGTACAACCCAGGATGGAAAATTGAAAAGCGATGAGGCACATTTGCTAAAGTTCGGCAACTGTCTTCCTCTCTCCTATCCATGTCTATCCCAGTGGAGGAAGAAGCTGGAGTGCCTTATATTGTCCACAGGACAACAGCGATGTGGCCTGATTGCTAAAGACTCAAAATGGGGCATTTCATTTCTATGTCTGTCCCCCAAAGACACGTTCCTAGGACTGCATAAGGGATTTTTTTAACCTTCTTGTTACTTACATTAATTGACTGGGTCTGGAACAGACTGCTTTGTAGTGATGGCAGCTGTGGGACACAGGACTGTCTCCAAGCTCTCTGGAAACTTCCATGTCCTTAATAGAGCCACTGCTTCGTGGACAATGATATAAGTGGGAGCATCCACTTTCTTATTGTTTTCTTCAGGTATTATTAGTTTTATTTATTTATTTGGTACAGGGTCTTGCTCTACAGCTTGGACTCAAAGTGATCCTTCTGTCTCAGCCTTTCGAGTGCCAGAATTACAGGCATGCACCACCATTCTCAGTTTCAGTGGCCACTTCAGTGTGGGACTGACACAACATGTGGTACCCGCGATTGAATCTGGGTCCTTGGCGCTTGCCAGGGAAGCACTTAGCTAGGGTGACAGACCACCGAGCTATCTTTCAGGACCTATCATCATTTTCATATGCAACAAAGCTTTTATCTTTGCCAATAAATTAACTTTTAGATCCACATCTTTTAGACTTAGTGCAAGTCGAAGACTTGAGTTTGGAAATGCCCAGACTGCTTGTTTTTCACCTTTGGTTTCCTCCTGCTGCTCTTTGGTTGGGGAGTGGCTGGGCGCTAGGGGAGGAGACTGGCTTGTGCAACTGTGTGGCAGAGCTTGGCAGGCTTCTCCCTTCGGTGTTCAGTGTTCCTTGCACATGGGGGCTGGGCCAGAAGTCAGTGGCTGATGATCCTGTGCTCTGAGGTTTCTGCTGAACTGAAGTCCAGTGGAGCCATCATCAGTTCACCTCATGGCTGCCAGCATCTCCACCCTGCTCCACGTGGTTGTGCACACCATGTTTATGCCACAGACCCACCTATCCCCGTGCTCAGCAATCCACCGTGGTGGATGACCTCAGCTCACTGTAGCCTCAGCTAGAATGCACCCTACCACCTTGGGACCCTGAACTTTGATCTTTAAGAATCAGGAAGACAGAAATTAGGGCACCCTGCTTTCTCTGATCTCTGAACCACCTTTTGAGCTTCTCTGACATGAAACTAAAAAAAAAAAAAAAAAAAAAAGAAACAGGATATAAAACGTGCCTTAAGTACTTTCCTTTCTGTTAGGACAAATACCCGACACACACAATTTGAAGAAGGGATGTTTTATTTTGGCTCATAGCTTGTAGAGGCTTCAGTTTATATATGTCTGGCTCTAGGGCATGGTGGTGTGGCAGAATGGTGTGGCAGAGAAGCAGGTCAGAGCCTGGCAGCAAGAAGCAGAGGGGGATCAAGGGAGGATGAGGGCTATATACCCTTCCTGTCCCCACCCCCAGTGACCCAGCTCTTCCCCAGCAGGTTTTCCCTCCCAATCTCACATCCAGCTACAAATCCATCAGTAAGAAGAATCACATGCCTTTGATCCAGTCACCTTGCAAAAACGCCCTCTGTGAGTGCAGGTGGAGGGGCATCTCAATGTTAACCACAGAAAGATGTGACCGAAATGTATAGTGGATGCCACAATGCTGTGAATTCTTCTCAAAATCGTCTCCTTGCTTTAAATATATGAAGGTCCTCTTTCATGAGTGTGATGGCTGCCTCAATGTCCTGAATCAATTCAAAACATGTACAAAAATTCCTGTGGAACAAAAGTGTTGCATCCTCATTCATCTTATCAGTGCATCTTCACCCATGGGACTTTTGACTCTCCTCAATGTGAAAATGAACAGTAAACATAAATATCTCAGATTGATTCACAACACTGAGCCACCTATAGCAACTCAACTAAAGACACTTATGAAAGAAGACTTCCAGAAATGCTTTGGAAAGTGGAATGATGATGGGGTAAGTGTGTCCAAAGTCATGGAAAGTCTTTTGTGGAGAATCTGTGGCAATTATTCTTTTATGTTATATTTGAAATTTCTTTTTAATTAAACATTCACTACTTATACTACTGACTGATAAGCATATGTCAATGCTTATGAGTTCCTACCTTTCTCCCTTATATTGGCTTTACACCCTAGGAGAAGGATGAAGCAAATTTTCATCTTATAGTACAGAAGTTCTGGGTTATGGCCCAGGCATTTGTAGTTTCACATGTTACAGGCAAGGCTGATTTAGCTGATGTTTGAAGACAACCTACTGGGCCAGGCCAAGGATATAGATCAGCAGCACAGCACCTGCCTGGAAAGTATGAGATCCCAAGTTCTATTCTCAGGTTCCCAGGACCACCACCAGATGAAGGAGAAGAAGAAGAGGAGGAAGAAGGGGAAGAAGAAGAGGAAGAAGAAGAAGAAGAAGAAGAAGAAGAAGAAGAGAAGAAGAAGAAGACAACTTATCATGGCCATCATCTCTTTCCTCCTTAATCTAGCATAAGCAGGCATTATTAGAAATCAGAAAAAAAAACTTTTCTCTAGAGACAGATATTTGCGATTAGAATTCTTTCTTTCTTCAATGCCAAGCTGCTTTCCCAGACCTTCTCATTTTATTTTGAGACAAGATCTGGTTCTGTTACCCAGGCTGAACTTGGAGTTGCAGTCATCTTGTCTCAGCCTCCCAAGGAGCTGGAGCTGAACACATAGACCACTGCTGCAGGTGTGGTCAGTTTCCCAGAAGGAATTCTTTCATGTTTACAGAAGACGGGAGAAGAAATCCTCTTGTACCATCTCTATATTTTGAAGACCAGAGCTCAAATTTCAAATTAATTTCCTAATATTTCCTAATCTCTCCACATTGTCCTTTATTCCTTGAAGAAAATAGTGGAATAAGGCAGTCATCATATTAAAAAGCAAAAACAAAAAATAAAAAAGCAAAAATATAAAATAACACTTACTATTTCTTAGTGATTTAGGCCTTACAATATGCAACAAAACCTACACACATCCAATGTGAGCTGACTTCAAATTACATAGTTCAAACGAACTTTAAAGAAGTGGTCAGGTAAGACTAAAGCGAACATTTCCATCTAATGCAGACTCTTGATTTATAGAGCCTCTTTTGAACCTTACACTCTTCAGATTCATATCACCGAAATCACTCCTCATTGCTTGCCTATGGACTTTTATTACTAACTACAAAGGGCTCCATGGTGCTCCATTTGCAGTGACTCATGGTCGAGGTCCTTGCCAATGGCAGGGTAAGATATACCTTCCTCTCATACACAGTTTTTGTAGAACATCAATGGCTGCGGCTGGTTTCCCAACTCCATGTTCTCTGGCAACTTCTTTCCACTGCACCGACAGGCAGAAGGGGATTACTGTGCCTACCTCTTTGATAGATAGAGTACAGATTTTAGAAGACGAGTCCCTGTCACTTGTATCTGATTCATTCTTGGTTACTTTATTTCATATTTGTTGTGGTTTCTGTCTAGATGTGCCCCAAAGCTTCATGCAGTCACAGGGAAGAGTTCTAGAGTTTATGATTGGACTCGTGGTCCAATCTGGGATGATGTATATGGGTGCGACACCTTCCCTGGAGCGGGCACCCTGCGTACAGTACAAGGAAGGGGAGAGGCTTGCTCTCCACTGCTCTTCTATTTTGCTTTTGCTACTTTTACTGTTTTCTGTGGCCGTGCACTGTTGCCCTGTCACGTGCCACTCTGCCTTGGAGCCAGCCAAGTATAGACTGAAACCTCCACAAACTGTGAGCTAAATAAACCTTTTCTTTCTTAATTCTGGTCATCTAGTGTGTTGTCCCAGTAATGAAAGAAAAGTGACTAAGACGCCATTATAATAATCTGTTTAATGTGTCCCAGGAGCCAAGTATTAACATTTCTATTTTATAAATTATTTGTTCCAAATTCTACTATTATAGGGCACAGCTTTCAAACTCAAGTATGCATCAGAATAATTTGAAAGTCTTATTAAAATAGAGATTTTAGGACTCCCCTATCTGATTCAGTTTGGGGAGCAGGCAGAACAATGGCCCCAGAAATTGTTCTTGTCCTAGTCCCTGAACTTGTGGATATATTACCTTGTATGACAAGGGATAATTAAGTTGGCAGATAGAGTTAAGGGTGCTAGTGATCTGGCTTATAAAATAAGGGGATTATCTTGAATTATCCAGATGGGTCCAATATAATCCTGAGGTTACTGAAATGTAAAAGAGAGAGACGGCAGAGGGGGTCAGATTGATGCAATGTGAGAAGAACTTGACTCACTGCAACTGCCTTTGAAGAAGGATGGGCCCTGGCCATTAGCCAGAGGGGAAAGAAAACTCTAGAAGGTCAAGAGGGCAGGGAACTGAATTCTCCCTTAGAGACTCTGAATAAAATGGAGCCCTGTTGACACCTTGACTTCAGTCCAGCGAGACCCATATCTAGGTTTTGACTTCCAGGACTGTAAGGTAATAAGTCTTTGGGGGCTTTAAACCCACTACTTTTTTACTTCTTAGTTATGGCAATAGTAGAAGACACAGTAGGCCTATGAGGATATAGTGACAGAGGAAACCAGACTCCTCCTTGTACCTCTTATCCTCTAAAACCTTCTCTAGTTGTGCACTATAATCCCCTGTATCTTCTCTTTCTGATCTTCTCAGTGCGATCCCCTGTTCTCTAAAGTGAGTGGATCTTATGTCTAACTTCAAAAAAATAATAGATCATAGAAAAATTGATAGGAAAGTGGTGGGAAACTTATGTCACACAAGATCAGGTTGTGCTGCAGATTCTTTCTCTCCATTGCTCTCCTTGAGGCAGCAAAGGGCTCATGAGAGGGGCAGTTGCCTAGAGCAGTGAGCAGCCACCAGAAAACGAGAGTAGCTTCTGGATGCTGAGAATGAGCAGGAAGTCAGGGCCCTAAATCTAACAGTTGCAAATAATCGATGTCTGCCAGCACATGAGTGGGTTCAGAAATGAGTTCCTTTCCAGTCTGGCACCCAGGGAGAATACAGCTCATCCAACACCTTGATCCTGGCTTTTTGAGAACCCCAGCAGGGCCTTGTTAACAAATGCCCAGATGTCTAACCTGTGACCACTGTGAGAAACTGTATATATGTTAAGTGACCGTATGTTTAGTGATTTGCTATATGGCATAGAAAACTCATCCAATAGCCATGGGAATGGATAGAAATAACAGTAGCAGGATAAGTCAGGAAGTCTCATTGTGGATCCTACATTTTTTTTTTTCTTACTTTGGATCTATAACAAAAAAACTATCACCCATAGGACCTGTTCTGTGTGCCAGGCTTTGATCTGCCCCAAGGATTTTGCATGTGTGCCTTATTTAATGGCTAAACTCGCTAGAAGATCATTGCTCAGATGGAAAATGGAGGCCCCAGATAGTTGGGTAGCATTCTGATACTCTAGCATTAGCAGGGCCAGGAATGAAATATGATTTGTTTGACTACTAGAGTTACATCCTAATCACTGGTCCAAGAAAGCCACCTTATATGAGGGGTCACTCATTTATGGACGTCCAGGGACTTCCCAAGGACAGTAGTCTCTAAGGGACAATGTGACCCCTGAGCTGGTGGTGGCATGAATTTGGAAAACAGGAAATGATAAAAGCCACATCCAGCAGCCGGGCGTGGTGGTGCATGCCTGTAATCCCAGCACTCGGGAGGCTGAGGCAGGAGGATTGTTGTGAGTTCGAGACCAGCCTGAGCTACAAAGTGAGTTTAAGGCCAGCCTGAACTGCATAGTGAGACCCTGTCTCAAAAAGACAAAAAAAAAAAAAAAAAAAAAAA